>JBBHAA010002870.1:247500-264397 GCA_037953035.1 Aquarana catesbeiana | reverse complement strand
ATGTTGTGTGATTATATGTCATATTACATTATATCTCTGTATGTTGTGTGATTATATGTCATATTACATTATATATCTCTGTATGTTGTGTGATTATATGTCAGTATTACATTATATATCCTGTATGTTGTGTGATTATATGTCATATTACATTATATATCTCTGTATGTTGTGTGATTATATGTCATATTATATATCTCTGTATGTTGTGTGATTATATGTCATATTACATTATATATCTCTGTATATTGTGTGATTATATGTCATATTACATTATATATCTCTGTATGTTGTGTGATTATATGTCATATTACATTATATATCTCTGTATGTTGTGTGATTATATGTCATATTACATTATATATCTCTGTATGTTGTGTGATTATATGTCATATTACATTATATATCTCTGTATGTTGTGTGATTATATGTCATATTACATTATATATCCTGTATGTTGTGTGATTATGTGTCATATTACATTATATATCTCTGTATGTTGTGTGATTATATGTCATATTACATTATATATCTCTGTATGTTGTGTGATTATATGTCATATTACATTATATATCTCTGTATGTTGTGTGATTATATGTCATATTACATTATATATCTCTGTATGTTGTGTGATTATATGTCATATTACATTATATATCTCTGTATGTTGTGTGATTATATGTCATATTACATTATATATCTCTGTATGTTGTGTGATTGTATGTCAGTATTACATTATATATCTCTGTATGTTGTGTGATTATATGTCATATTACATTATATATCTCTGTATGTTGTGTGATTATATGTCATATTACATTATATATCTCTGTATGTTGTGTGATTGATATGTCAGTATTACATTATATATCTCTGTATGTTGTGTGATTATATGTCATATTACATTATATATCCCTGTATGTTGTGTGATTATATGTCATATTACATTATATATCCCTGTATGTTGTGTGATTATATGTCATATTACATTATATATCTCTGTATGTTGTGTGATTATATGTCATATTACATTATATATCTCTGTATGTTGTGTGATTATATGTCATATTACATTATATATCTCTGTATGTTGTGTGATTATATGTCATATTACATTATATATCCTGTATGTTGTGTGATTATATGTTATATTACATTATATATCTCTGTATGTTGTGTGATTATATGTCATATTACATTATATATCTCTGTATGTTGTGTGATTATAGTGTCATATTACATTATATATCTCTGTATGTTGTGTGATTATATGTCATATTACATTATATATCTCTGTATGTTGTGTGATTATATGTCATATTACATTATATATCTCTGTATGTTGTGTGATTATATGTCATATTACATTATATATCTCTGTATGTTGTGTGATTATATGTCATATTACATTATATATCCCTGTATGTTGTGTGATTATATGTCATATTACATTATATATCCCTGTATGTTGTGTGATTATATGTCATATTACATTATATATCTCTGTATGTTGTGTGATTATATGTCATATTACATTATATATCTCTGTATGTTGTGTGATTATATGTCATATTACATTATATATCTCTGTATGTTGTGTGATTATATGTCATATTACATTATATATCCCTGTATGTTGTGTGATTATATGTCATATTACATTATATATCTCTGTATGTTGTGTGATTATATGTCATATTACATTATATATCTCTGTATGTTGTGTGATTATATGTCATATTACATTATATATCTCTGTATGTTGTGTGATTATATGTCATATTACATTATATATCTCTGTATGTTGTGTGATTATATGTCATATTACATTATATATCCTGTATGTTGTGTGATTATATGTCATATTACATTATATATCTCTGTATGTTGTCTGATTATATGTCATATTACATTATATATCCTGTATGTTGTGTGATTATATGTCATATTAAATTATATATCCTGTATGTTGTGTGATTATATGTCATATTACATTATATATCTCTGTATGTTGTGTGATTATATGTCATATTACATTATATATCCTGTATGTTGTGTGATTATATGTCATATTACATTATATATCTCTGTATGTTGTGTGATTATATGTCATATTACATTATATATCTCTGTATGTTGTGTGATTATATGTCATATTACATTATATATCTCTGTATGTTGTGTGATTATATGTCATATTACATTATATATCTCTGTATGTTGTGTGATTATATGTCATATTACATTATATATCTCTGTATGTTGTGTGATTATATGTCATATTACATTATATATCCTGTATGTTGTGTGATTATATGTCATATTACATTATATATCCTGTATGTTGTGTGATTATATGTCATATTACATTATATATCTCTGTATGTTGTGTGATTATATGTCATATTACATTATATATCTCTGTATGTTGTGTGATTATATGTCATATTACATTATATATCCTGTATGTTGTGTGATTATATGTCATATTACATTATATATCCTGTATGTTGTGTGATTATATGTCATATTACATTATATATCTCTGTATGTTGTGTGATTATATGTCATATTACATTATATATCTCTGTATGTTGTGTGATTATATGTCATATTACATTATATATCTCTGTATGTTGTGTGATTATATGTCATATTACATTATATATCTCTGTATGTTGTGTGATTGTATGTCAGTATTACATTATATATCTCTGTATGTTGTGTGATTATATGTCATATTACATTATATATCTCTGTATGTTGTGTGATTATATGTCATATTACATTATATATCTCTGTATGTTGTGTGATTGTATGTCAGTATTACATTATATATCTCTGTATGTTGTGTGATTATATGTCATATTACATTATATATCCCTGTATGTTGTGTGATTATATGTCATATTACATTATATATCCCTGTATGTTGTGTGATTATATGTCATATTACATTATATATCTCTGTATGTTGTGTGATTATATGTCATATTACATTATATATCTCTGTATGTTGTGTGATTATATGTCATATTACATTATATATCTCTGTATGTTGTGTGATTATATGTCATATTACATTATATATCCTGTATGTTGTGTGATTATATGTTATATTACATTATATATCTCTGTATGTTGTGTGATTATATGTCATATTACATTATATATCTCTGTATGTTGTGTGATTATGTGTCATATTACATTATATATCTCTGTATGTTGTGTGATTATATGTCATATTACATTATATATCCTGTATGTTGTGTGATTATATGTCATATTACATTATATATCTCTGTATGTTGTGTGATTATATGTCATATTACATTATATATCTCTGTATGTTGTGTGATTATATGTCATATTACATTATATATCTCTGTATGTTGTGTGATTATGTGTCATATTACATTATATATCTCTGTATGTTGTGTGATTATATGTCATATTACATTATATATCTCTGTATGTTGTGTGATTATATGTCATATTACATTATATATCTCTGTATGTTGTGTGATTATATGTCATATTACATTATATATCTCTGTATGTTGTGTGATTATATGTCATATTACATTATATATCTCTGTATGTTGTGTGATTATATGTCATATTACATTATATATCTCTGTATGTTGTGTGATTATATGTCATATTACATTATATATCTCTGTATGTTGTGTGATTATATGTCATATTACATTATATATCTCTGTATGTTGTGTGATTATATGTCATATTACATTATATATCTCTGTATGTTGTGTGATTATATGTCATATTACATTATATATCTCTGTATGTTGTCTGATTATATGTCATATTACATTATATATCTCTGTATGTTGTGTGATTATATGTCATATTACATTATATATCTCTGTATGTTGTGTGATTATATGTCATATTACATTATATATCTCTGTATGTTGTGTGATTATATGTCATATTACATTATATATCCTGTATGTTGTGTGATTATATGTCATATTACATTATATATCTCTGTATGTTGTGTGATTATATGTCATATTACATTATATATCTCTGTATGTTGTGTGATTATATGTCATATTACATTATATATCTCTGTATGTTGTGTGATTATATGTCATATTACATTATATATCCTGTATGTTGTGTGATTATATGTCATATTACATTATATATCTCTGTATGTTGTGTGATTATATGTCATATTACATTATATATCCTGTATGTTGTGTGATTATATGTCATATTACATTATATATCTCTGTATGTTGTGTGATTATATGTCATATTACATTATATATCCTGTATGTTGTGTGATTATATGTCATATTACATTATATATCCCTATATGTTGTGTGATTATATGTCATATTACATTATATATCTCTGTATGTTGTGTGATTATATGTCATATTACATTATATATCTCTGTATGTTGTGTGATTATATGTCATATTACATTATATATCCTGTATGTTGTGTGATTATATGTCATATTACATTATATATCCTGTATGTTGTGTGATTATATGTCATATTACATTATATATCTCTGTATGTTGTGTGATTATATGTCATATTACATTGTATATCTCTGTATGTTGTGTGATTATATGTCATATTACATTATATATCTCTGTATGTTGTGTGATTATATGTCATATTACATTATATATCCCTGTATGTTGTGTGATTATATGTCATATTACATTATATATCTCTGTATGTTGTGTGATTATATGTCATATTACATTATATATCTCTGTATGTTGTGTGATTATATGTCATATTACATTATATATCTCTGTATGTTGTGTGGTTATATGTCATATTACATTATATATCCTGTATGTTGTGTGATTATATGTCATATTACATTATATATCCCTGTATGTTGTGTGATTATATGTCATATTACATTATATATCTCTGTATGTTGTGTGATTATATGTCATATTACATTATATATCTCTGTATGTTGTGTGATTATATGTCATATTACATTATATATCTCTGTATGTTGTGTGATTATATGTCATATTACATTATATATCTCTGTATGTTGTGTGATTATATGTCATATTACATTATATATCTCTGTATGTTGTGTGATTATATGTCATATTACATTATATATCCCTGTATGTTGTGTGATTATATGTCATATTACATTATATATCTCTGTATGTTGTGTGATTATATGTCATATTACATTATATATCTCTGTATGTTGTGTGATTATATGTTATATTACATTACATATCTCTGTATGTTGTGTGATTATATGTCATATTACATTATATATCCTGTATGTTGTGTGATTATATGTCATATTACATTATATATCTCTGTATGTTGTGTGATTATATGTCATATTACATTATATATCTCTGTATGTTGTGTGATTATATGTCATATTACATTATATATCTCTGTATGTTGTGTGATTATATGTCATATTACATTATATATCTCTGTATGTTGTGTGATTATATGTCATATTACATTGTATATCTCTGTATGTTGTGTGATTATATGTCATATTACATTATATATCCTGTATGTTGTGTGATTATATGTCATATTACATTATATATCTCTGTATGTTGTGTGATTATATGTCAGTATTACATTATATATCTCTGTATGTTGTGTGATTATATGTCATATTACATTATATATCTCTGTATGTTGTGTGATTATATGTCATATTACATTATATATCTCTGTATGTTGTGTGATTATATGTCATATTACATTATATATCTCTGTATGTTGTGTGATTATATGTCATATTACATTATATATCTCTGTATGTTGTGTGATTATATGTCAGTATTACATTATATATCTCTGTATGTTGTGTGATTATATGTCATATTACATTATATATCTCTGTATGTTGTGTGATTATATGTCATATTACATTATATATCCTGTATGTTGTGTGATTATATGTCATATTACATTATATATCTCTGTATGTTGTGTGATTATATGTCAGTATTACATTATATATCTCTGTATGTTGTGTGATTATATGTCATATTACATTATATATCCTGTATGTTGTGTGATTATATGTCATATTACATTATATATCTCTGTATGTTGTGTGATTATATGTCATATTACATTATATTATCTCTGTATGTTGTGTGATTATATGTCATATTACATTATATATCTCTGTATGTTGTGTGATTATATGTCATATTACATTGTATATCTCTGTATGTTGTGTGATTATATGTCATATTACATTATATATCCTGTATGTTGTGTGATTATATGTCATATTACATTATATATCTCTGTATGTTGTGTGATTATATGTCATATTACATTATATATCTCTGTATGTTGTGTGATTATATGTCATATTACATTATATATCTCTGTATGTTGTGTGATTATATGTCATATTACATTATATATCTCTGTATGTTGTGTGATTATATGTCATATTACATTGTATATCTCTGTATGTTGTGTGATTATATGTCATATTACATTATATATCTCTGTATGTTGTGTGATTATATGTCATATTACATTATATATCTCTGTATGTTGTGTGATTATATGTCATATTACATTATATATCTCTGTATGTTGTGTGATTATATGTCATATTACATTATATATCTCTGTATGTTTGTGTGATTATATGTCATATTACATTATATATCCTGTATGTTGTGTGATTATATGTCAGTATTACATTGTATATCCCTGTATGTTGTGGTCATTCAGGTGATTATCTAATAGTTTCTTGAAGCTATCAATGCTCCCCGCTGAGACCACCGCCTGTGGAAGGGAATTCCACATCCTTGCCGCTCTTACAGTAAAGAACCCTCTACATAGTTTAAGGTTAAACCTCTTTTCTTCTAATTGTAATGAGTGGCCACGAGTCTTATTAAACTCTCTTCTGCGAAAAAGTTTTTATCCCTATTGTGGGGTCACCAGTCCGGTATTTGTATATTGTGGGGTCACCAGTCCGGTATTTATATATTGTGGGGTCACCAGTCCGGTATTTGTATATTGTGGGGTCACCAGTCCGGTATTTGTATATTGTGGGGGTCACCAGTCCGGTATTTATATATTGTGGGGTCACCAGTCCGGTATTTCTATATTGTGGGGTCACCAGTCCGGTATTTGTATATTGTGGGGTCACCAGTCCGGTATTTGTATATTGTGGGGTCACCAGTCCGGTATTTATATATTGTGGGGTCACCAGTTCGGTATTTATATATTGTGGAGTCACCAGTCCGGTATTTATATATTGTGGAGTCACCAGTCCGGTATTTATATATTGTGGAGTCACCAGTCCGGTATTTATATATTGTGGGGTCACCAGTCCGGTATTTATATATTGTGGAGTCACCAGTCCGGTATTTCTATATTGTGGGGTCACCAGTCCGGTATTTATATATTGTGGAGTCACCAGTCCGGTATTTATATATTGTGGGGTCACCAGTCCGGTATTTATATATTGTGGGGTCACCAGTCCGGTATTTGTATATTGTGGGGTCACCAGTCCGGTATTTATATATTGTGGAGTCACCAGTCCGGTATTTATATATTGTGGAGTCACCAGTCCGGTATTTATATATTGTGGGGTCACCAGTCCGGTATTTATATATTGTGGGGTCACCAGTCCGGTATTTGTATATTGTGGGGTCACCAGTCCGGTATTTATATATTGTGGGGTCACCAGTCCGGTATTTGTATATTGTGGGGTCACCAGTCCGGTATTTGTATATTGTGGGGTCACCAGTCCGGTATTTGTATATTGTGGGGTCACCAGTCCGGTATTTCTATATTGTGGGGTCACCAGTCCGGTATTTATATATTGTGGGGTCACCAGTCCGGTATTTGTATATTGTGGGGTCACCAGTCCGGTATTTATATATTGTGGGGTCACCAGTCCGGTATTTGTATATTGTGGGGTCACCAGTCCGGTATTTATATATTGTGGGGTCACCAGTCCGGTATTTATATATTGTGGGGTCACCAGTCCGGTATTTCTATATTGTGGGGTCACCAGTCCGGAATTTGTATATTGTGAGGTCACCAGTCCGGTATTTATATATTGTGGGGTCACCAGTCCGGTATTTGTATATTGTGGGGTCACCAGTCCGGTATTTGTATATTGTGGGGTCACCAGTTCGGTATTTATATATTGTGGGGTCACCAGTCCGGTATTTATATATTGTGGGGTCACCAGTCCGGTATTTATATATTGTGGGGTCACCAGTTCGGTATTTATATATTGTGGGGTCACCAGTCCGGTATTTATATATTGTGGGGTCACCAGTCCGGAATTTGTATATTGTGAGGTCACCAGTCCGGTATTTATATATTGTGGGGTCACCAGTCCGGTATTTATATATTGTGGGGTCACCAGTCCGGTATTTGTATATTGTGGGGTCACCAGTCCGGTATTTATATATTGTGGGGTCACCAGTCCGGTATTTGTATATTGTGGGGTCACCAGTCCGGTATTTGTATATTGTGGGGTCACCAGTCCGGTATTTATATATTGTGGGGTCACCAGTCCGGTATTTATATATTGTGGGGTCACCAGTCCGGTATTTGTATATTGTGGGGTCACCAGTCCGGTATTTGTATATTGTGGGGTCACCAGTCCGGTATTTGTATATTGTGGGGTCACCAGTCCGGTATTTGTATATTGTGGGGTCACCAGTCCGGTATTTGTATATTGTGGGGTCACCAGTCCGGTATTTGTATATTGTGGGGTCACCAGTCCGGTATTTGTATATTGTGGGGTCACCAGTCCGGTATTTCTATATTGTGGGGTCACCAGTCCGGTATTTATATATTGTGGGGTCACCAGTCCGGTATTTGTATATTGTGGGGTCACCAGTCCGGTATTTATATATTGTGGGGTCACCAGTCCGGTATTTGTATATTGTGGGGTCACCAGTCCGGTATTTATATATTGTGGGGTCACCAGTCCGGAATTTGTATATTGTGAGGTCACCAGTCCGGTATTTATATATTGTGGGGTCACCAGTCCGGTATTTATATATTGTGGGGTCACCAGTCCGGTATTTGTATATTGTGGGGTCACCAGTCCGGTATTTATATATTGTGGGGTCACCAGTCCGGTATTTGTATATTGTGGGGTCACCAGTCCGGTATTTGTATATTGTGGGGTCACCAGTCCGGTATTTATATATTGTGGGGTCACCAGTCCGGTATTTATATATTGTGGGGTCACCAGTCCGGTATTTGTATATTGTGGGGTCACCAGTCCGGTATTTGTATATTGTGGGGTCACCAGTCCGGTATTTGTATATTGTGGGGTCACCAGTCCGGTATTTGTATATTGTGGGGGTCACCAGTCCGGTATTTATATATTGTGGGGTCACCAGTCCGGTATTTCTATATTGTGGGGTCACCAGTCCGGTATTTGTATATTGTGGGGTCACCAGTCCGGTATTTGTATATTGTGGGGTCACCAGTCCGGTATTTATATATTGTGGGGTCACCAGTCCGGTATTTGTATATTGTGGGTCACCAGTCCGGTATTTGTATATTGTGGGGGTCACCAGTCCGGTATTTATATATTGTGGGGTCACCAGTCCGGTATTTCTATATTGTGGGGTCACCAGTCCGGTATTTGTATATTGTGGGGTCACCAGTCCGGTATTTGTATATTGTGGGGTCACCAGTCCGGTATTTATATATTGTGGGGTCACCAGTTCGGTATTTATATATTGTGGAGTCACCAGTCCGGTATTTATATATTGTGGAGTCACCAGTCCGGTATTTATATATTGTGGAGTCACCAGTCCGGTATTTATATATTGTGGGGTCACCAGTCCGGTATTTATATATTGTGGAGTCACCAGTCCGGTATTTCTATATTGTGGGGTCACCAGTCCGGTATTTATATATTGTGGAGTCACCAGTCCGGTATTTATATATTGTGGGGTCACCAGTCCGGTATTTATATATTGTGGGGTCACCAGTCCGGTATTTGTATATTGTGGGGTCACCAGTCCGGTATTTATATATTGTGGAGTCACCAGTCCGGTATTTATATATTGTGGAGTCACCAGTCCGGTATTTATATATTGTGGGGTCACCAGTCCGGTATTTATATATTGTGGGTCACCAGTCCGGTATTTGTATATTGTGGGGTCACCAGTCCGGTATTTATATATTGTGGGGTCACCAGTCCGGTATTTGTATATTGTGGGGTCACCAGTCCGGTATTTGTATATTGTGGGGTCACCAGTCCGGTATTTGTATATTGTGGGGTCACCAGTCCGGTATTTCTATATTGTGGGGTCACCAGTCCGGTATTTATATATTGTGGGGTCACCAGTCCGGTATTTGTATATTGTGGGGTCACCAGTCCGGTATTTATATATTGTGGGGTCACCAGTCCGGTATTTGTATATTGTGGGGTCACCAGTCCGGTATTTATATATTGTGGGGTCACCAGTCCGGTATTTATATATTGTGGGGTCACCAGTCCGGTATTTATATATTGTGGGGTCACCAGTCCGGTATTTCTATATTGTGGGGTCACCAGTCCGGAATTTGTATATTGTGAGGTCACCAGTCCGGTATTTATATATTGTGGGGTCACCAGTCCGGTATTTGTATATTGTGGGGTCACCAGTCCGGTATTTGTATATTGTGGGGTCACCAGTTCGGTATTTATATATTGTGGGGTCACCAGTCCGGTATTTATATATTGTGGGGTCACCAGTCCGGTATTTATATATTGTGGGGTCACCAGTTCGGTATTTATATATTGTGGGGTCACCAGTCCGGTATTTATATATTGTGGGGTCACCAGTCCGGAATTTGTATATTGTGAGGTCACCAGTCCGGTATTTATATATTGTGGGGTCACCAGTCCGGTATTTATATATTGTGGGGTCACCAGTCCGGTATTTGTATATTGTGGGGTCACCAGTCCGGTATTTATATATTGTGGGGTCACCAGTCCGGTATTTGTATATTGTGGGGTCACCAGTCCGGTATTTGTATATTGTGGGGTCACCAGTCCGGTATTTATATATTGTGGGGTCACCAGTCCGGTATTTATATATTGTGGGGTCACCAGTCCGGTATTTGTATATTGTGGGGTCACCAGTCCGGTATTTGTATATTGTGGGGTCACCAGTCCGGTATTTGTATATTGTGGGGTCACCAGTCCGGTATTTGTATATTGTGGGGTCACCAGTCCGGTATTTGTATATTGTGGGGTCACCAGTCCGGTATTTGTATATTGTGGGGTCACCAGTCCGGTGTTTATATATTGTGGGGTCACCAGTCCGGTATTTATATATTGTGGGGTCACCAGTCCGGTATTTCTATATTGTGGGGTCACCAGTCCGGTATTTATATATTGTGGGGTCACCAGTCCGGTATTTGTATATTGTGGGGTCACCAGTCCGGTATTTATATATTGTGGGGTCACCAGTCCGGTATTTGTATATTGTGGGGTCACCAGTCCGGTATTTATATATTGTGGGGTCACCAGTCCGGAATTTGTATATTGTGAGGTCACCAGTCCAGTATTTATATATTGTGGGGTCACCAGTCCGGTATTTATATATTGTGGGGTCACCAGTCCGGTATTTGTATATTGTGGGGTCACCAGTCCGGTATTTATATATTGTGGGGTCACCAGTCCGGTATTTATATATTGTGGGGTCACCAGTCCGGTATTTATATATTGTGGGGTCACCAGTCCGGTATTTATATATTGTGGGGTCACCAGTCCGGTATTTATATATTGTGGGGTCACCAGTCCGGTATTTATATATTGTGGGGTCACCAGTCCGGTATTTGTATATTGTGGGGTCACCAGTCCGGTATTTATATATTGTGGGGTCACCAGTCCGGTATTTGTATATTGTGGGGTCACCAGTCCGGTATTTGTATATTGTGGGGTCACCAGTCCGGTATTTGTATATTGTGGGGTCACCAGTCCGGTATTTCTATATTGTGGGGTCACCAGTCCGGTATTTATATATTGTGGGGTCACCAGTCCGGTATTTGTATATTGTGGGGTCACCAGTCCGGTATTTATATATTGTGGGGTCACCAGTCCGGTATTTGTATATTGTGGGGTCACCAGTCCGGTATTTATATATTGTGGGGTCACCAGTCCGGTATTTATATATTGTGGGGTCACCAGTCCGGTATTTATATATTGTGGGGTCACCAGTCCGGTATTTCTATATTGTGGGGTCACCAGTCCGGAATTTGTATATTGTGAGGTCACCAGTCCGGTATTTATATATTGTGGGGTCACCAGTCCGGTATTTGTATATTGTGGGGTCACCAGTCCGGTATTTGTATATTGTGGGGTCACCAGTTCGGTATTTATATATTGTGGGGTCACCAGTCCGGTATTTATATATTGTGGGGTCACCAGTCCGGTATTTATATATTGTGGGGTCACCAGTTCGGTATTTATATATTGTGGGGTCACCAGTCCGGTATTTATATATTGTGGGGTCACCAGTCCGGAATTTGTATATTGTGAGGTCACCAGTCCGGTATTTATATATTGTGGGGTCACCAGTCCGGTATTTATATATTGTGGGGTCACCAGTCCGGTATTTGTATATTGTGGGGTCACCAGTCCGGTATTTATATATTGTGGGGTCACCAGTCCGGTATTTGTATATTGTGGGGTCACCAGTCCGGTATTTGTATATTGTGGGGTCACCAGTCCGGTATTTATATATTGTGGGGTCACCAGTCCGGTATTTGTATATTGTGGGGTCACCAGTCCGGTATTTGTATATTGTGGGGTCACCAGTCCGGTATTTGTATATTGTGGGGTCACCAGTCCGGTATTTGTATATTGTGGGGTCACCAGTCCGGTATTTGTATATTGTGGGGTCACCAGTCCGGTATTTGTATATTGTGGGGTCACCAGTCCGGTGTTTATATATTGTGGGGTCACCAGTCCGGTATTTATATATTGTGGGGTCACCAGTCCGGTATTTCTATATTGTGGGGTCACCAGTCCGGTATTTATATATTGTGGGGTCACCAGTCCGGTATTTGTATATTGTGGGGTCACCAGTCCGGTATTTATATATTGTGGGGTCACCAGTCCGGTATTTGTATATTGTGGGGTCACCAGTCCGGTATTTATATATTGTGGGGTCACCAGTCCGGAATTTGTATATTGTGAGGTCACCAGTCCGGTATTTATATATTGTGGGGTCACCAGTCCGGTATTTATATATTGTGGGGTCACCAGTCCGGTATTTGTATATTGTGGGGTCACCAGTCCGGTATTTATATATTGTGGGGTCACCAGTCCGGTATTTGTATATTGTGGGGTCACCAGTCCGGTATTTGTATATTGTGGGGTCACCAGTCCGGTATTTATATATTGTGGGGTCACCAGTCCGGTATTTATATATTGTGGGGTCACCAGTCCGGTATTTGTATATTGTGGGGTCACCAGTCCGGTATTTGTATATTGTGGGGTCACCAGTCCGGTATTTATATATTGTGGGGTCACCAGTCCGGTATTTGTATATTGTGGGGTCACCAGTCCGGTATTTATATATTGTGGGGTCACCAGTCCGGTATTTGTATATTGTGGGGTCACCAGTCCGGTATTTGTATATTGTGGGGTCACCAGTCCGGTATTTATATATTGTGGGGTCACCAGTCCGGTATTTATATAATGAAATCATATCCCCTCTCAGCGTCTCTTCTCCTTCTCCTGCTTCCTGTCTCTCTCCATGCGGCTTCTAATCTACACTGCAAGGTAAGAAAGACTCCTGATTGTCAGAATAGTCTGATTAGTGTCAGGAGGGGAGTGAATTTCTGCCGCTGGTGTAGAGAAGAGGAACACAGAGCCCCCTCCCCCCCTCCCTTGATTTACAAGTTCCAGCATTCTGTATATCTGTCTTGTATACAAAAAAATACTAGGAATACAGGGGGTATAGGGGGTCTGGTGTTATCTAGGAGTAGAGGGGGTAACCTGGCACTACCACCCTAAGGGTCGGTTCACACTGGGGTGACTTGGGATCCGACTTGTACGCCCTCAAGTCGCCCCAAGTCGCCCCAAATCGCTTTGCATTTAGATTATCATGGTAGGCAATGGGAGCGTCTTAATTGACACTACTGAAGTCACTCCTGTACTACTTCTATCCGACTTGTAGGCGACTTGTAACCATTAACTCAATGTAAGTCGCCTGCAAGTCGGATCTCTCTGTAAAATCAAGCGACAGGGAAAACCCCTCCCTCCCCCCCTCCCTCCCAGAGAGCTGATTGGCCACAGGCAAAGTCGCATGTCATGGAGGCGACTTCAAGTCACCTCGTAATTTGCCGAAGTCGAGCTGAAGCCACGTTGAAGTCGCGGTACAAAGTCGCGCTAAAGTCGTGTTGCCCATGTGTGAACCGACCCTAACTGATAGACACCGATAGACACTGATAGAGGACTCTACTACACTACTACTACTACTACTACACACACTACTACTACCACTACTACTACTACACTTCTACTACTACTACTACACTACTACTACTACTACACTACTACTACACTACTACTACACTACTACACTACTACACTACTACTACACTTCTACTACTACTACACTACTACTACTACACTACTACTACTACACTACTACTACTACACTACTACACTACTACCACACTACTACCACTACTACTACACTACTACTACTACACTACTACTACACTACTACTACACTACTACACTACTACTACACTACTACTACACTACTACTACACTACTACACTACTACTACACTACTACACTACTACTACTACACTACTACTACACTACTACACTACTACTACACTACTACTACTACACTACTACTACTACTACACTTCTACTACTACTACACTACTACTACACTACTATACTACTACTACACTACTACTACACTACTACTACACTACTACACTACTACTACTACACTACTACTACACTACTACACTACTATCACACTACTACCACTACTACTACTACACTACTACTACTACACTACTACTACACTACTACACTACTACTACTACACTACTACTACACTACTACTACACTACTACACTACTACTACACTACTACACTACTACTACTACACTACTACTACACTACTACACTACTACTACTACACTACTACTACACTACTACACTACTACTACTACACTACTACTACACTACCACACTACTACTACTACTACACTTCTACTACTACTACACTACTACTACACTACTACTACACTACTACTACACTACTACTACTACACTACTACTACTACACTACTACTACTACACTACTACTACACTACTACTACACTACTACTACACTACTACACTACTACTACACTACTACACTACTACTACTACACTACTACTACACTACTACTACACTACTACTACACTACTACTACTACACTACTACTACTACTACACTTCTACTACTACTACACTACTACTACACTACTACTACACTACTACTACTACACTACTACTACTACACTACTACTACTACTACACTACTACTACACTACTACTACACTACTACTACACTACTACACTACTACTACACTACTACTACTACTACTACTACACTACTACTACACTACTACTACTACACTACTACTACTACTACACTTCTACTACTACTACACTACTACTACACTACTACTACACTACTACTACTACACTACTACTACTACACTACTACTACTACTACACTTCTACTACTACTACACTACTACTACACTACTACTACACTACTACTACACTACTACTACTACTACACTACTCTACTACACTACTACTACACTACTACTACACTACTACACTACTACTACACTACTACACTACTACTACTACTACACTACTACTACAACTACTACACTACTACTACACTACTACTACTACACTACTACTACTACTACACTTCTACTACTACTACACTACTACTACACTACTACTACACTACTACACTACTACTACACTACTACTACTACTACTACACTACTACACTACTACTACACTACTACTACTACTACTACACTACTACACTACTACTACACTACTACTACTACACTACTACTACTACACTACTACTACACTACTACACTACTACTACACTACTACTACTACACTACTACTACTACTACACTTCTACTACTACTACACTACTACTACTACACTACTACTACTACACTACTACTACACTACTACACTACTACTACACTACTACTACTACTACACTACTACTACTACTACACTTCTACTACTACTACTACACTACTACTACTACACTACTACTACTACACTACTACTACTTCACTACTACTACTACACTACTACTACACTACTACACTACTACACTACTACTACACTACTACTACACTACTACACTACTACTACACACTACTACTACACTACTACACTACTACTACACAACACTACTACCACTACTACTACTACTACACTACTACACTACTACTACACTACTACTACTACACTACTACTACACTACTACTACACTACTACTACTACACTACTACTACTACACTACTACTACACTACTACACTACTACTACACTACTACTACACTACTACTACTACTACTACACTACTACACTACTACTACACTACTACTACTACACTACTACACACTACTACACTACTACTACTACTACTACACTACTACACTACTACTACACTACTACTACACTACTACTACTACACTACTACACTACTACTACACTACTACTACTACACTACTACACTACTACTACACTACTACTACACTACTACTACTACTACACACTACTACACTACTACTACACAACTACTACACTACTACTACTACAC
>JBBHAA010002870.1:0-242500 GCA_037953035.1 Aquarana catesbeiana | reverse complement strand
CTACTACTACTACACTACTACTACTACACCTACTACTAATGCACTACCACTACTACTACTACACTACTACTACTACCACTACTACTACTACTACTATTATACTACTAATCCACTACTACTACTACCACTACTACACTACTAGTACTCTACTACAACTACTACTACTACTACTACTACAGCTTCACTACTACACCTATTACTAATGCACTACCACTACTACTAGTACACTACAACTACACTACTACCACTACTACTACTACTACTATTACACTACTACTACACTACTACTACTACTACTACTACTACTAATACACTACACTAATACTACACTACACTAATAAAACACTACTTCTACCACTACTAATACACTACCACTACTACAACTACTACTACTACTACTACTACTACTACTACTACTACACTACTACTACTACACCTACTACTAATGCACTACCACTACTACTACTACTACACTACTACTACTACCACTACTACTACTACTACTACTATACTACTAATCCACTACTACTAATACACTACTATTACACTACTACTACTACTACTACTACTACTACTACACTAATACAACACTACTACTACCACTACTAATACACTACCACTACTACTACTACTACTACACTACTACACTACATTGCTACCAGTACTACTACTACTACTACTACACTACTACACTACTACTACTACTACTACTACTACTACACCTACTACTAATGCACTACCACTACTACTACTACACTACTACTACTACCACTACTACTAGTACTAGTACTACTATACTACTAATCCACTACTACTGCTACCACTACTACTAATACACTACTACTACACTACCACTACTACCACTACTACTACTACACTACTACACCTACTACTAATGCACTACTACTACTATACTACTACTAATACACTACTACTACACTACTACTACACTACACTAATACAACACTACTACTACCACTACTAATACACTACCACTACTACTACTACTACTACACTACACTGCTACCACTACTACAACTACTACTACTACTACTACTACACTACTACACTACTACTACTACCACTATACTACTAATCCACTACTACTACTACCACTACTACTAATACACTACTACTACACTACTACTACTACTACACTACACTACACTACTACTACCACTACTACTACACTACTACCACTACCACTACTACTACTAATACACTACCACTACACTACTGCTACCACTACTACTACACTAATACAACACTACTACTACCACTACTACTACACTACTACTACTACTACTACTACTACTACAACACTACTACACTACTACTACTACTACTACTACACTACTACTACCACCACTACTACTACCACCACTACTACTACGACTACTACGCTACTACCACTACACCTACTACTAATGCACTACCATTACACTTTTACTACACTATTTCTACTACCACTACTACTACTACACTACTACTACTACTATAACTACTACTACTACTACACTACTACCACTACTACTACTACTACTACTACTACTACTACTACCACTACTACTAATGCACTACCATTACACTTTTACTACACTATTACTACTACCACTACTACTACTTCACTACTACTACACTACTACTAATCCACTACTACTACACTACCACTACTACTAATACACTACTACTACACTACATTAATACAACACTACTACTACCACTACTACTACTAATACACTACCACTACTACTACTACACTACACTACTACCACTACTAATACTACTACTACTACACTACACTACTACCACTACTACTACTACTACTACTACACCTACTACTAATGCACTACCACTACTACTACACTACTACCACTACTACTACTACACTACTACACTACACTACTACACTACACTACTACCACTACTACTACTACTACTACTACTACTACCACTACTACTACTACTATACTAATCCACTACTACTACCACTACTACTAATACACTACTACTACACTACTACTACTACCACTACTACTACACTACACTAATACAACACTACTACTACCACTACTAATACACTACTTCTACACTACACTACTACCACTACTACTACTACTACTACTACTACTACACTACACCTACTACTAATGCACGACCACTACTACTACTACACTACTACTACACTACTACCACTACCACTACTACTACTATTACTATACTACTACTACTATACTACTACTACACTACTACTAATACAACACTACTACTACCACTACTAATACACTACCACTACTACTACACTACACTAATACAACACTACTACTATCACTACTAATACACTACCACTACTACTACTACACTATTACACTACACTGCTACCACTACTACTACTACTACACTACTACACTACTACACTAATACTACTACTACTACTACACCTACTACTAATGCACTACCACTACTACTACTACTACTAATCCACTACTACTACTACCACTACTACTAATACACTTCTACTACACTACTACTACCACTACTACTACACTACACTAATACAACACTACTACTACCACTACTAATACACTACCACCACTACTACTACTACTACTACTACTACTACTACTACACTACTACTACTACTACTACACCTACTACTACTACTATTATACTACTAATCCACTACTAATACTACTACTACTACTACTACTACACTACCACTACTACTAATACACTACTACACTGCACTGCTACCACTACTACTACTACACTACTACACTACTACTACACCTACTACTAATGCACTACCACTACTACTATTACACTACTACTACTACTACTACTACTACTACTACTACTACTACTACTACTACTACTAATCCACTACTACTGCTACCACTACTACTAATACACTACTACTACACTACACTACTACCACTACTACTATTACACTACTACACCTACTACTACTACACTACACTAATACAACACTACTACTACCACTACTAATACACTACTACTACACTACACTACTACTACTACTACTACTACACTACTACACCTACTACTAATGTACTACCACTACTACTACTACTACTACTACTACTACTATACTACTACCACTACTACTACTATCACTACACTACCACTTCTACTAATACACTACTACTACACTACTACTACCACTACTAATACACTACTACTACTACTACACTACTTCTACAACACTACTACCACTACTACCACTACTACTACTACTACTACTACTACTACACTACTACCACACTACTACTACTACTACTATAACTACTACTACTACTACTACACTACTACTACTACTATAACTACTACTACTACTACTACACTACTACCACTACTACTACTACTACTACTACTACTACTACTACCACTACTACTACTACACCTACTACTAATGCACTACCATTACACTTTTACTACACTATTACTACTACCACTACTACTACTATACTACTACTACACTACTACTACACTACTACTAATCCACTACTACTACACTACCACTACTACTAATCCACTACTACTACACTACTACTACTACCACTGCTACTATTACACAACATTAATACAACACTACTACTACTACTACTAATACACTACCACTACTACTACTACACTACTACACTACACTACTACCACTACTACTACTACTACTACACTACACTACTACTACTACTACTACTACACCTACTACTACTACACTACTACTACACTACACTACTACCACTACTACTACTACTACTACTACTACACCTACTACTAATGCACTACCACTACTACTACTACACTACTACTACTACCACTACTACTACTACTACTATACTAATCCACTACTACTACTACCACTACTACTACTACACTACAGTAATACAACACTACTACTACCACTACTAATACACTACTACTACTACTACACTACTACTACACTACCACTACTACTACTATACTACTACTACTATACTACTACTACCACTACACTAATACAACACTACTACTACCACTACTAATACACTACCACTACTACTACTACTACACTACTACACTACACTGCTATCACTACTACTACTACTACACCTACTACTAATGCACTACCACTACTACTACTACACTACTACTACTACTACTACTACTACTATACTACTAATCCACTACCACTACTACTAATACTCTACTACTACACTAGTACTACCACTACTACTACTACCTACTACTACACTACACTAATACAACACTACTAGTACCACTACTAATACACTACTACTACACTACTACCACTACTACTACTACTACTACTACTACTACTACTACACTACTACACCTACTACTAATGCACTACCACCACTACTACTACACTACTACTACTATACTACTAATACACTACTACTACACTACTACTACTACTACCACTACTACTACAACTACACTACTACACCTACTACTAATGCACTACCACTACTACTAGTACACTACTACTACACTACTACCACTACCACTACTAATACTATACTACTACTACACTACTACTAATACTACACTACACTACACTAATACTACACTACACTAATACAACACTACTACTACCACTACTAATACACTACTACTACTACTACTACACTACTACACTACTACTACTACTACTACACCTACTACTATACTACTAATCCACTACTACTACTACCACTACTACTAATACACTACTACTACACTACTACTACTACCACCACCACTACTACTACTACTACTACTACTACTAGTACTACACTACACTAATACAACACTACTACTAACACTACTAATACACTACTACTACACTACACTACTACTACTACTACTACTACACCTACTACTACTACCACTACTACTACTACTACTACTACACTACTACTACACTACTACTACCACTACTACTACACTACACTAATACCACACTACTACCACTACTACTACTACTACTACTACCTACTACACTACTACTACTACACCTACTACTAATGCACTACCACTACTACTACACTACTACTACTACTACTATACTACTAATCCACTACCACTACTACTAATACACTACTACTACACTACTACTACCACTACTACTACTGCTACACTACACTACACTAATACAACACTACTAGTACCACTACTAATACACTACTACTACACTACTACCACTACTACTACTACTACTACACCTACTACTAATACACTACTACTACACTACTACTACTACTACTACTACTACACTACTACTACACTACTAATCCACTACTACTACTACCACTACTACTAATACACTACTACTACTACTACCACTACTACTACTACTACTACTACAACTACAGCTACTACTAATGCACTACCACTACTACTAGTACACTACTACTACACTACTACCACTACCACTACTACTACTACTACTACTACTACTACTACTACTGTACTACTACTACTATACTACTACTACACTACTACTACACTACTATTACTACCACTACACTACACTACACTAATACTACACTACACTAATACAACACTACTACTACCACTACTAATACACTACTACCTACTAATACACTACTACACTACACTGCTACCACTACTACTATTTCTACTACTACTACTACTACTATACTACTAATCCACTACTACTACTACCACTACTACTAATACACTACTACTACACTACTACTACTACCACCACTACTACTACTACTACTACACTAGTACAACACTACTACTACCACTACTAATACACTACTACTACACTACACTACTACACCTACTACTACTACACTACTACTACACTACCACTACTACTACTACTACTACTATACTACTACTACACTACTACTAATCCACTACTACTTTATACACTACCACTACTACTAATACACTACTACTACCACTACTACTACACTACACTAATACAACACTACTACTACCACTACTAATACACTACCACTACTACTACTACTACACTACTACACTACTACTACTACACCTACTACTAATGCACTACCACTACTACTACTACTACTACTACAATACTACTACTACCACTACCACTACTACTACTACTACTACTACTACTGTACTACTACTACTATACTACTACTCCACTACTACTAATCCACTACTACCACTACTACTACTACTAACTACACTACACTACACTAATACAACACTACTACTACCACTACTAATACACTACTATTACAACTACTACTACCACTACACTACACTACCACTAATACTACACTACACTAATACAACACTACTACTACCACTACTAATACACTACTATTACTACTACTACTACACTACTACACTACACTGCTACCACTACTACTACTACTACTACTACTACTACTACTACTACTATACTACTAATCCACTACTACTACTACCACTACTACTAATACACTACTACTACACTACTACTACTACCACCCACTACTACTACTACACTACACTAATTCAACACTACTACTACCACTACTAATACACTACTACTACACTACACTACTACTACACCTACTACTACTACACTACTACTACACTACCACTACTACTACTACTACTATACTACTACTACACTACTAATCCACTACTACTTATACACTACCACTACTACTAATACACTACTACTACACTACTACTACCACTACTACTACACTACACTAATACAACACTACTACTACCACTACTAATACACTACCACTACTACTACTACACTACTACACTACTACTACTACACCTACTACTAATGCACTACCACTACTACTACTACTACTACACTACTACTACTACCACTACCACTACTACTACTACTACTACTACTACTACTGTACTACTACTACTATACTACTACTACACTACTACTAATCCACTACTACTACACTACTATTACTACCACTACACTACACTACACTAATACAACACTACTACTACCACTACTACTACACTACTACTACTACCACTACCACTACTACTACTACTACTGTACTACTACTATACTACTACTCCACTACTACTAATCCACTGCCACTACACTACTACTACTACCACTACACTACACTACACTAATACTACACTACACTAATACAACACTACTACTACCACTACTAATACACTACTATTACTACTACTACTACTACACTACTACACTACTACCACTACTACTACTACTACTATACTACTAATCCACTACTACTACTACCACTACTACTAATACACTACTACTACACTACTACTACTACCACCACTACTACTACTACTACACTACACTAATTCAACACTACTACTACCACTACTAATACACTACTACTACACTACACTACTACTACACCTACTACTACTACTACTACTACACTACCACTACTACTACTACTACTATACTACTACTACACTACTACTAATCCACTACTACTTATACACTACCACTACTACTAATACACTACTACTACACTACTACTACTACCACCACTACCACTACTACTACACTACACTAATACAACACTACTACTACCACTACTAATACACTACCACTACTACTACTACACTACTACACTACTACTACTACACCTACTACTAATGCACTACCACTACTACTACTACTACACTACTACTACTACCACTACCACTACTACTACTACTACTACTACTACTACTGTACTACTACTACTATACTACTACTACACTACTACTAATCCACTACTACTACACTACTATTACTACCACTACACTACACTACACTAATACTACACTACACTAATACAACACTACTACTACCACTACTAATACACTACTACTACTACTACTACTACTACTACTACACTACACTACACTGCTACCACTACTACTACTTCTACTACTACTACTACTACTATACTACTAATCCACTACTACTACCACTACTACTAATACACTACTACTACACTACTACTACTACCACCACTACTACTACTACTACACTACACTAATACAACACTACTACTACCACTACTAATACACTACTACTACACTACCACTACTACTACACCTACTACTATTACACTACTACTACACTACCACTACTACTACTACTATACTACTACTACACTACTACTAATCCACTACTACTTATACACTACCACTACTACTAATACACTACTACTACACTACTACTACCACTACTACTACACTACACTAATACAACACTACTACTACCACTACTAATACACTACCACTACTACTACTACTACTACACTACTACACTACTACTACTACACCTACTACTAATGCACTACCACTACTACTACTACTACTACTACTACTACACTACTACTACTACCACTACCACTACTACTGTTACTACTACTACTCCACTACTACTAATCCACTACTACTACTACACTACTACTACTACCACTACACTACACTACACTAATACTACACTACACTAATACAACACTACTACTACCACTACTAATACACTACTATTACTACTACTACTACACTACTACACTACACTGCTACCACTACTACTACTACTACTACTACTACTACTACTATACTACTAATCCACTACTACTACTACCACTACTACTAATACACTACTACTACACTACTACTACTACCACCACTACTACTACTACTACTACACTACACTAATACAACACTACTACTACCACTACTACTACACTACACTACTACTACACCTACTACTACTACACTACTACTACACTACCACTACTACTACTACTACTACTATACTACTACTACACTACTACTAATCCACTACTACTTATACACTACCACTACTACTACACTACTACTACCCACTACTACACTACACTAATACAACACTACTACTACCACTACTAATACACTACCACTACTACTACTACTACACTACTACACTACTACTACTACACCTACTATTAATGCACTACCACTACTACTACTACTACACTACTACTACTACCACTACCACTACTACTACTACTGTACTACTACTACTCCACTACTACTAATCCACTACTACTACTACACTACTACTACTACCACTACACTACACTACACTAATACTACACTACACTAATACAACACTACTACTACCACTACTAATACACTACTATTACTACTACTACTACACTACTACACTACACTGCTACCACTACTACTACTACTACTACTACTACTACTATACTACTAATCCACTACTACTACTACCACTACTACTAATACACTACTACTACACTACTACTACTACCACCACTACTACTACTACTACTACACTACACTAATACAACACTACTACTACCACTACTACTACACTACACTACTACTACACCTACTACTACTACACTACTACTACACTACCACTACTACTACTACTACTATACTACTACTACACTACTACTAATCCACTACTACTTATACACTACCACTACTACTACACTACTACTACCACTACTACTACACTACACTAATACAACACTACTACTACCACTACTAATACACTACCACTACTACTACTACTACACTACTACACTACTACTACTACACCTACTACTAATGCACTACCACTACTACTACTACTACACTACTACTACTACCACTACCACTACTACACTACTACTACTACTGTACTACTACTACTATACTACTACTACACTACTACTAATCCACTACTACTACACTACTATTACTACCACTACACTACACTACACTAATACTACACTACACTAATACAACACTACTACTACCACTACTAAAACACTACTACTACTACTACTACTACTACACTACTACACTACACTGCTACCACTACTACTACTTCTACTACTACTACTACTACTATACTACTAATCCACTACTACTACTACCACTACTACTAATACACTACTACTACACTACTACTACTACTACCACCACTACTACTACTACTACACTACACTAATACAACACTACTACTACCACTACTAATACACTACTACTACACTACACTACTACTACACCTACTACTACTACTACACTACTACTACACTACCACTACTACTACTACTACTATACTACTACTACACTACTACTAATCCACTACTACTTATACACTACCACTACTACTAATACACTACTACTACACTACTACTACCACTATTACTACACTACACTAATACAACACTACTACTACCACTACTAATACACTACCACTACAACTACTACTACACTACTACACTACTACTACTACACCTACTACTAATGCACTACCACTACTACTACTACTACTACACTACTACTACTACTACCACTACTACTACTATTACTACTACTGTACTACTACTCCACTACTACTAATCCACTGCCACTACACTACTACTACTACCACTACACTACACTACACTAATACTACACTACACTAATACAACACTACTACTACCACTACTAATACACTACTATTAACTACTACTACTACTAACACTACTACACTACACTACTACCACTACTACTACACACTACTACCACTGCTACTACTACTACTACTACTACACCTGCCTACTACTACTACTACTACACCTGCTACTACTACTACTACACTACTACCACTGCTACTACTACTACTACTACTACTACACTACTACCACTACTACTACTACTACTACTACTACAACACTACTACCACCACTACTACTATACTACTACTACAACACTACAACACTACACTACTACTACCACTACTACAACACTACTACACTACTACCACTACTACTACTACACTACTACTACTACTACTACTACTACTACCACTACTACTACTACACCTACTACTAATGCACTACCATTACACTACTACTACACTATTACTACTACCACTACTACTACACTACTACTAATCCACTACTACTACACTACTACTACACTACTACTACTACCACTGCTACTACTACACTACATTAATACAACACTACTACTACCACTACTACTAATACACTACCACTACTACTAATACTACTACTACTACTACTCCACTACTACTACTACTACTACACCTACTACTCATGCACTACCACTACTACTACACTACTACACTACCACTACTACTACTACTACTACACTACACTACTACCACTACTACTACTACTACTACTACTACTACTACTACACCTACTACTAATGCACTACCACTACTACTACTACACTACTACTACTACTACTACTACTATACTACTAATCCACTACTACTACACTACTACTACTACACTACACTAATACAACACTACTACTACCACTACTAATACACTACTACTACACTACACTACTACTACTACTACTACTACACTACTACACCTACTACCAATGCACTACCACTACTACTACTACACTACTACTACTACACTACTACCACTACCACTACTACTACTACACATACTACTACTATACTACTACTACATTACTACTAATACACTACTACTACACTACTACTACCACTACTACTACACTATCACTACTACTACTACTACACTACACTGCTACCACTGCTACTACTACTACTACTACTACTACTACTACACTAAACTGCTACCACTACTACTACTACTACTACTACCACTACTACTACTACTACTACTACTAATACTACTACTACACCTACTACTAATGCACTACCACTACTACTACTACACTACTTACTACACTACTACTACTACCACCACTACTACTACTACTACACTACTACTACCACTACTAATACACTACCACTACTACTACTACACCTACTACTAATGCACTACCATTACACTTACTACTACACTATTCTACTACTACCACTACTACTACACTACTACTAATCCACTACTACTTCACTACCACTACTACTAATACACTACTACTACACTACTACTACTACCACTGCTACTACTACACTACATTAATACAACACTACTACTACCACTACTACTACTAATACACTACCACTATTACTACTACACTACTACACACACTACTACCACTACTACTACTACACTACTACCACTACTACTACTACTACTACTACTACTAATGCACTACCACTACTACTACTACTACACTACACTACACTACTACCACTACTACTACTACTACACCTACTACTAATGCACTACCACTACTACTACTACTACTACTACTACTACACTACACTACACTACTACCACTACTACTACTACACTACACTACTACCACTACTACTACTACTACACCTACTACTAATGCACTACCACTACTACTACTACACTACTACTACTACCACTACTACTACTATTACTACTACTGCTATACTACTAATCCACACTACTACTACCACTACTACTAATACACTACGACTACACACTACTACTACCACCACTACTACTACTACTACTACTACAACTACACTACACAACATACAACATACCTACCACTACTAATACACTACTACTACTACTACTACACTACTACTACACTACTACTAATCCACTACTACTACTACTACTACTACTACTACTACACTACTACACCACTACTATGCACTACCACTACTACTACTACACTACTACTACTACACTACTACCACTACCACTACTACTACACTACTACTAATACACTACTACTACACTACTACTACCACTACTACTACACTACACTAATACAACACTACTACTACCACTACTAATACACTACCACTACTACTACTACTACTACTACTACTACTACACTACTACTACTACACCTACTACTAATGCACTACCACTACTACTACTACACTACTACTACTACCACTACTACTACTATTATACTACTAATCCACTACTACTACTACCACACTACACTACTAGTACTCTACTACACAACTACTACTACTACTACTACTACAGCTTCACTACTACACCTATTACTAATGCACTACCACTACTACTAGTACACTACAACTACACTACTACCACTACTACTACTACTACTATTACACTACTACTACACTACTACTACTACTACTACTACTAATACACTACAACTAATACTACACTACACTAATAAAACACTACTTCTACCACTACTAATTACACTACCACTACTACAACTACTACAACTACTACTACTACTACTACTACTACTACACTACTACTACTACACCTACTACTAATGCACTACCCTACTACTATACTACAACACTACTACTACTACTACTACTACTAATCCACTACTACTAATCCACTACTACTAATACACTACTATTACTACTACTATACTACTACTACTACTACTACTACTACTACTACACTAATACAACACTACTACTACCACTACTAATACACTACCACTACTACTACTACTACTACTACACTACTACACTACATTGCTACCAGTACTACTACTACTACTACTACACTACTACACTACTACTACTACTACTACTACTACACCTACTACTAAGCACTACCACTACTACTACTACACACTACCACAACTACTAGTACTAGTTACTACTATACTACTAATCCACTACTACTGCTACCACTACTACTAATATTCTACTACTACACTACACTACTACCACTACTACTACTACACTACTACACCTACTACTAATGCACTACTACTACTACTATACTACTACACTACTACTAATACACTACTACTACACTACTACTACACTACACTAATACAACACTACTACTACCACTACTAATACACTACCACTACTACTTCTACTACTACACTACACTGCTACCACTACTACAACTACTACTACTACTACTACTAACACTACACACTACTACTACTACCACTATACTACTAATCCACTACTACTACTACCACTACTACTAATACACTACTACAACACTACTACTACTACTACACTACACTACACTACTACTACCACTCTACTACTACTACTACTACTACTACTACTACTACTACTACTACTACACTACTACACCTACTACTAATGTACTACCACTACTACTATTACACTACTACTACACTACTACCACTACCACTACTACTACTAATACACTACCACTACACTACTGGCTACCACTACTACTACACTAATACAACACTACTACTACCACTACTACTACAAACTATACTACTACTACTACTACAACACTACTACACTACTACCACTACTACTACTACTACTACTACTACCACTACTACTACCACTACTACTACCACCACTACTACTACCACCACTACTACTACGACTACTACGCTACTACTACCACACCTACTACTAATGCACTACCATTACACTTTTACTACACTATTTCTACTACCACTACTACTACTATACAACTACTACACACTACTAACACTACTACTAATCCACTACTACTACACTACCACTACTACTATACACTACTACTACACTACATTAATACAACACTACTACTACCACTACTACTAATACACTACCACACTACTACACCTACACTACTACCACTACTAATACTACTACTACTACACTACACTACTACCACTACTACTACACACCTACTACTAATGCACTACCACTACTACTACACTACTACCACTACTACTACTACACTACTACACTACACTACTACACTACACTACTACCACTACTACTACTACTACTACTACTACTACCACTACTACTACTACTATACTAATCCACTACTACTACCACTACTACTAATACACTACTACTACACTACTACTACTACCACTACTACTACACTACACTAATACAACACTACTACTACCACTACTAATACACTACTACTACACTACACTACTACCACTACTACTACTACTACTACTACTACTACACTACTACACCTACTACTAATGCACGACCACTACTACTACTACACTACTACCACTACCACTACTGCTACTATTACTATACTACTACTACTATACTACTACTACACTACTACTAATACAACACTACTACTACCACTACTAATACACTACCACTACTACTACACTACACTAATACAACACTACTACTATCACTACTAATACACTACCACTACTACTACTACACTATTACACTACACTGCTACCACTACTACTACTACTACACTAATACCACTACTACTACACCTACTACTAATGCACTACCACTACTACTACTACTACTAATCCACTACTACTACTACCACTACTACTAATACACTACTACTACACTACTACTACCACTACTACTACACTACACTAATACAACACTACTACTACCACTACTACTACTACTACTACTACTACTACACTACTGCTACTACTACTACACCTACTACTACTACTATTATACTACTAATCCACTACTACTACTACTTATTATACTACTAATCCACTACTACTACTACTACTACTACTACTAATACACTACCACTACTACTACTACTACTAGTACACTACTACACTGCACTGCTACCACTACTACTACCTACTACAACTACTACACACCTACTACTAATGCACTACCACTACAACTATTACACTACTACTACTACTACTACTACTACTACTACTACTACTACACTAATCCACTACTACTGCTACCACTACTACTAATACACTACTACTACACTACACAACTACCACTACTACTACTACACCTACTACACCTACTACTAATGCACTACCACTACTACTACTACACTACTACTACACTACTACTACTACTCTACACTAATACAACACTACTACTACCACTACTAATACATTACTACTACACTACACTAATACTACTACTACTACTACTACTAACACTACTACACCTACTACTATGTACTACCACTACTACTACTACTACTACTATACTACTACCACTACTACTACTATCACTACACTACCACTACTACTAATACACTACTACTACACTACTACTACCACTACTACTACACTACACTAACACAACACTACTACTACCACTACTAATACACTACTACTACTACTACACTACTTCTACAACACTACTACCACTACTACCACTACTACTACTACTACTACTACTACTACTACTACTACACTACTACCACTACTACTACTACTACTACTACTACTACTACACCTACTACTAATGCACTACCATTACACTTTTACTACACTATTACTACTACCACTACTACTACTATACTACTACTACACTACTACTACACTACTACTACTACACTACCACTACTACTAATCCACTACTACTACACTACTACTACTACTACTACAATCCACTACTACTACACTACCACTACTACTAATCCACTACTACTACACTACTACTACTACCACTGCTACTACTACACAACATTAATACAACACTACTACTACTACTACTAATACACATACCACTATACATACTACTACTACACTACTACACTACACTACTACCACTACTACTACTACTACCTACACTACTACTACTACTACTACACCTACTACTACTACACTACTACTACACTACTACTACACTACACTACTACCACTACTACTACTACTACTACTACTACTACTACACCTACTACTAATGCACTACCACTACTACTACTACACTACTACTACTACCACTACTACTACTACTACTACTATACTAATCCACTACTACTACTACCACTACTACTACTACACTACAGTAATACAACACTACTACTACCACTACTAATACACTACTACTACTACTACTACACTACTACTACTACACTACCACTACTACTACTATACTACTACTACCACTACACTAATACAACACTACTACTACCACTACTAATACACTACCACTACTACTACTACTACACTACTACACTACACTGCTACCACTACCACTACTACTACTACTACTACTATACTACTATCCACTACTACTACTACCACTACTACTAATACACTACTACTACACTACTACTACTACCACCACTACTACTACTACTACACTACACTAATACAACACTACTACTACCACTACTAATACACTACTACTACACTACACTACTACTACACCTATTACTACTACTACACACTACACACTACCACTACTACTACTACTACTATACTACTACTACACTACTACTAATCCACTACTACTTATACACTACCACTACTACTAATACACTACTACTACACTACTACTACCACTATTACTACACTACACTAATACAACACTACTACTACCACTACTAATACACTACCACTACAACTACTACTATACTACTATACTACTACTACTACACCTACTACTAATGCACTACCACTACTACTACTACACTACTACTACTACCACTACCACTACTACTACTACTACTACTGTACTACTACTCCACTACTACTAATCCACTGCCACTACACTACTACTACTACCACTACACTACACTACACTAATACTACACTACACTAATACAACACTACTACTACCACTACTAATACACTACTATTACTACTACTACTACTACTACACTACTACACTACACTGCTACCACTACTACTACTACTACTATTACTACTAATCCACTACTACTACTACCACTACTACTAATACACTACTACTACACTACTACTACTACCACCACTACTACTACTACTACACTACACTAATACAACACTACTACTACACTACACTACTACTACACCTACTACTACTACACTACTACTACACTACCACTACTACTACTACTATACTACTACTACACTACTACTAATCCACTACTACTTATACACTACCACTACTACTAATACACTACTACTACACTACTACTACCACTACTACTACACTAATACAACACTACTACTACCACTATTAATACACTACCACTACTACTACTACTACACTACTACACTACTACTACTACACCTACTACTAATGCACTACCACTACTACTACTACTACACTACTACTACTACCACTACTACTAATTGTTATCAAAATTTGGTTGTACGCAAAGCACACAGCCAAATCTCCTGTTTTCTAATCATAATAGCAATTTCGTCTAATGATATAATACCAGTGCATCTCACCTTTTGATCGTATCCATCCTCTGGTGTCTGTGTGTGTCTCATGCTCACAAAAAATCACATCCTGCTCCTTCAGGTTCCAAAAACCAACTGCTCGCCAGCCCCCTTAGCTGTCTGTGTGAGCCACTTTATTAGCATATCAATAGGAGGTCCCAAAAGCTCGAGGGTTCCGCCTCCAACAGCCAAACACCCCTTACAAAGCTTGTGACCTCACAGGATATCAATGACCATATAAGGATTTAACAACACAGGAAAATGCAACACCCAATGAACAATGACTACAGGAGTCTTATGGGTGTGTCTGAGCAGAGACAGGGTGCCTGTATGTCTTTAGAAGCCACATGGCTTTCAAACATTAACCCTGTCTCCAACCAGAACCCAAAAGACTCCCTTATTTCCGTTGATAGAAATCCTTATTATACATTGTTCCAGAGAACAATGTATACCTGGATTATTCTACTGTCTTTGTGGACGAGAGATTATCGGCAGGTGTACACTCATTGGGCCACAAATGTGTTGATCAGGCACACAGGGGCAACACGAGCGCACACTTGTAAACCGATAATGTCTGCAGAGCAAACACATCCCCACCAGACGATCGTTCTGTGCATCGCACAGGGGCCCTTAGCTGGCGGACATGTCCTCACTCCACAAACATTTCTCTACATCCCCAAAGAGCTTTTCACTACCAAACGGATCTCAACCAGGGTTGGCCTGCCCCAGTCAGCTATTAGAGCGGGCTGTGGTTGATCAGACACTTGGAGACTCTTATGACAACACATTAATATAAAAATTTCCACAACATAATACACTACTACTACTACTACTACTACTACTACTACTACACCTACTACTAATGCACTACCACTACTACTAGTACACTACTACTACACTACTACCACTACCACTACTACTACTACTATACTACTAATACTATACTACTACTACACTACTACTAATCCACTACTACTACACTACTACTACCACTACTACTACTACTACACTACACTAATACTACACTACACTAATACAACACTACTACTATCACTACTAATACACTACCACTACTACTACTACTACACTATTACACTACACTGCTACCACTACTACTACTACTACACTACTACACTAATACTACTACTACTACACCTACTACTAATGCACTACCACTACTACTACTACTACTACTATACTACTAATCCACTACTACTACTACCACTACTACTAATACACTACTACTACACTACTACTACTACCACTACTACTACTACTACTACACTACACTAATACAACACTACTACTACCACTACTAATATACTACTACTACTACTACTACACCTACTACTACTACACTACTACTACACTACCACTACTACTACTACTACTACTACTATACTACTACTACACTACTACTAATCCACTACTACTACTACTACTACTACACTACCACTACTACTACTACACTACTACTACACTACTACTACCACTACACTACCACTACTACTACTACACTACACTGCTACCACTACTACTACTACACTACTACACTACTACTACACCTACTACTAGTGCACTACCACTACTACTACTACACTACTACTACTACTATACTACTAATCCACTACTACTACTACTACTACTACTAATACACTACTACTACACTAGTACTACTACTACTACTACTACTACACTACACTAATACAACACTACTACTACCACTACTAATACACTACTACTACACTACTACTACTACTACTACACTACTACTACACTACTACTAATCCACTACCACTACTACTACTACTACTACTACTACTACTACACTACTACACCTACTACTAATGCACTACCACTACTACTACACTACTACTACTATACTACTACTACACTACTACTAATCCACTACTATGTTGTGGAAAATGTTATGATTAATGTATTGTCATAAGAGTCTCCCAGTGTCTGTTCTCTCGCAGCCCGCTCTAAAGAGCTGACTGGGGCAGTCCAACGCTGGTTGAGACCTGTTAGGTAGTGGAAAACTTCCTGGTGTTTGGAGAGAGGTGTTTGTGGAGAGAGGACATGTCCGCCAGCAAAGGGCCCCTGTGCAATGCACAGAACGATCGTCTGGTGGGGATATGTTCACTCTGCAAAGACATTATCGGTTTAGAGGTGTTTTGCTCTTGTCACCCTCGGTATGCCTGATCAACATGTTTGGGGTGCCATGATGTACACCTGCAGATAATCTCTCATCCATGAGGAACTTTAGTCATCGTCATTTAGTATATTGTATCATGTCCTGTAGTCATTGGTGGTTGTTTTTTATTCTGTTGTTAAATCCTTATATGGTCACTTACATCCTGTGAGGTCATATCCTGTGAAGGAAGCGATTGGCTGTTGGGGCCAGGGCTTCCTGTTTGTGATTGCTTTTGTGGTCTTTTGAATAAAGGAGGCGGACAGAGCTGTAAAGGCAGTCTTGCTGAGATGAGAATGTAAGAACCATGTGTTTTGTCTTGTTGGATGGTTGGGGCACACACCAGAGGATGGATACGATCAAAAGGTGAGATGCATTTATATCATTAGACGAAATTGTTATTATGATTAGAAACAGGAGATTTGGCTGTGTGCTTTGCGTACAACCAAAATTCGCTGACAACTACTACACTACTACTACTACCACTACTACTACACTAATACAACACTACTACTACCACTACTACTACTAATACACTACCATTACTACTACTACTACTACTACCACTACTAATACACTACTACTACACTACTACCACTACTACACCATTACTACTACTACTACTACTACACCTACTACTACTACACTACCACTACTACTACTACACTACACTAATAGGGCGTACACACGGTCGGACTTTGTTCGGACATTCCGACAACAAAATCCTAGGATTTTTTCCGACGGATGTTGGCTCAAACTTGTCTTGCATACACACGGTCACACAAAGTTGTCGGAAAATCCGATCGTTCTGAACGCGGTGACGTAAAACACGTACGTCGGGACTATAAACAGGGCAGTGGCCAATAGCTTTCATCTCTTTATTTAATCTGAGCATGCGTGGCACTTTGTCCGTCGGATTTGTGTACACACGATCGGAATTTCCGACAACACGCTCCGATCGGACATTTTCCATCGGAAAATCCGACCGTGTGTACAGGGCATAATACAACACTACTACTACTACATTACAATACTACTACTACTACACTACTACTGAATTACTACAATACACTACTACTACTACACTACTGCTACTACTACTACTATATTACTACACTACTAAACTCCTACTACTACACTACTACAAATACCACTACTACACTACTACTACACTACTACTAAATTACTACAATACTCTACTACTACACAAATACTACTACTACACTACTACTAGGACTACCACTACTACTACCACTACACTACTACTACTACACTACACTACTATCACTACACTACTATGACTACACTACTACGACTACACTACACTACTACTAATGCACTACTACTACTACTATTATACTACTACAACACTACTACTAAATTACTACGATACACTACTACTACTCTACTACTACACTACTACTACTACTACACTACTACTATTACACAACACTACTACACTACTACTACTACACAACACTACTACTACTACTACACTACTACTACTACTACACATGCACTACTACACTACTACTACACTACTACTACTATACTACTACTAATCCACTACTACTACTACTACACTACCACTAATACACTACTACTACAACTACCACTACTACTACTACACTACACTAATACAATACTACTACTCTACTACTACTACTACTACTACACTACTACTACTACACTACTACTAAATTACTACAATACACTACCACTACTACCACCACTACTACTACTACACTACTACAACTACTACACTACTGCTACTACATTACTACAATACACTACTAATACACTAGTACTACTACTACTACTACACTACTGCTACTACTACTACTACACTACTACTAAATTACTAAAATACTCTACTACTACACGAATACTACTACTACTAATACTACTACTACACTACTGCTACTACTACTACTACTACACTACTAAACTACTACTACGACTACCACTACTACTACTAAATCACTACTACTAAACTACTACCACACTACTACACTACTGCTACTACTACTACTACATTACTACAATACACTACTACTACACTAGTACTACTACTACTACTACACTACTACTAATACTACACTACCACTAATACACTACTACTACACTACTACTTCTAATACACTACCATTACTACACTACATTACTACTACTACTACACTACTACTACTATGGTGGGCGGGGCCACGGGCCAACATGGTGCTGGTTCCCCGCATGCTGGCACTGAATGGAGCCCCTCAGTACCTCTGCACGAGTGTGAGCGGGTGGACAGAAGGGGGAGAACGGCGCAGAGAGCCGCAATGTCCGGGTCGCGTGGATCGAGTGGCACCGCGGGTGGGCGGAGCTTACCGGGCGGGGGGTCGTGTCCCAAGATGGCGATAGAAGCAGTGCCCAGGCTGGCCCGGTAGCTGGAAGTTCAGGGCAGCAGGGATCAGCGGTGACTCGTCGCTCAGTGCAGGCCTCACACCAGCGTGGGCTTCCGGCCTCCAGGAGGGCTTCTCCTGGGGGGCTACCTCTGACGCCAGTCCCAGGGCAAGGGGAACAGTCCGAAGATGGGGTGTCCGATGAGGAAGATGGGCTACAGCAGCCGGAACCAGCAAGAGAGAGCAGCACAGCGGCTGTTGGGAGGAATCCTGGTGATAAGTTTTCCTTTACTAATGCTTTGCAGGGTTTGCTGGGGGGGGATAGCAATGACTGCAGGAGGGATGGTGACACCTTCGCAGAGCGGGGGGGGTCAGGCTACGGACCAACAACTGGCGAGTACGGCACCCGTCAGTTCGGGGTCAGGGGGACAGATCCAGGAGCTATTGGAGGGTTTAAGGGTCCTGGTCAGGGGCGTAACTACCACCATAGTGACCCATGCGGGCGCTATGGGGCCCGCAGCCGAGTGGGGCCCGGTGAGGATGAGAGCACCTCCGGCACAGTCTCCCAGCCAGGGGAAGAGAGAGGAAAGTGAGGCCCGGAACGAAAAGAAGAAGAAGAGAATAGTGTAGGGCCGGGCATGACAGTGTGTCGAGTGACACACACAGGGTTAAGCTGGCCAGGTCTGGTGGGGTGGAGACAACAGGAAACTTTGGGGGTGCGGCCATATAAGAGGAGGGGTGGAGCTGGGAAGGGGTCAGTGGAGCAGGAAGAGACACGAGGAGGCAGATTTTCTCTGCTCCTCTACAGCAATGGCCGACATCGACCTGATACTCGCACGTTTGCGGCAGGCAGCAGCGTCCAGGGGACCGGAGTGGCTCCACAGCCAAGTCGCTGGGATAATAGAAGATGAAGCAAGCGGATCGGCGAGCGGAGGTGAAGGGACTGCCCGTGCGCGGAAGTCGCGGCCGCCGGCGCGGTATTCGCCTGGACCCGATGGACGTACGGGTCGCCAGGCACGCAGTCCCAGGGGGGAGCAGTCAGCCCCTCCAGCAAAAAGGAGCCAGACGATGCTGGATGCTAGGCCCGGGCAGAACACACGCCGCGGCCGCGGCGCGGTGGGCGGGGCTACGGGTCAAGATGGCGCCGGTTCACTGAAGATGGGATCCAGGCGTGCGGAACGCGCGAACCCCCCAGCAGCTTCGTACGAGCCGAGGGGGGAGGACAGCAACGCGAGAGGAGCTGCAGCAGCGACCAGGGCGGTGAGGAGAAGCGGTGCTGACACTGCAGGCGGCAATCGGTCACCTGGCGGGGAGAGGGACCTCCGGAGGGGCGGACGGAGGACGGAGCAGGCCGGCCCGGTATCAGCCAATCTAGGGCGGCGTGGGATCCAGGCTGGAAGCAGAATGGCAGAGGTCGGACGAGTCACGTCTCCGCGGGTGCAGACGGCCTCCAGGAGGGATGCGCCTGGGGGGCTCACCACGCCGGCAAGCCCACCCCAAGGGGACCGGTCCACAGACGAGGAGCTGGAAGACGGTGAGGTGGATGCACACCAGCAGGATATGACGGTGGAAACCAGACCAGCGGCTGTCGGGAGGTCTCCGGGTCAGCCCGGTAAGTCCAGTGACAATGTAGATTTTACAAATGCTTTACAAAACTTATGGGGTGTAGTCAACGCAGGTACGGCAGGGGCAGTAGCCCGACCAACACTGGTGTCGCAGGGCCATGACCACCAAGTGGCGGGGCAAGGATCCGCCAGTTCGGGGTCAGGGGGACAACTGAGGGAGCTGTTGGAAGGCCTGAGGGCGCTAGTGGGACGTTTTGGGGAACAACCTCCCCAGGCGGCCGCAAGCGTAGTTCCGCAAGGATCTGGCGGGGGTGTGTTAGCTGGTGGGGAGGTGGAACTTTGCACGGGGAGGTCTGCTGATAAGACCCCGGAGTCGGGGGGTGCAAAAGAGAAGCCGGGGGAAAAGGGGCAACAGGGGAGGCGGGTAGGTCGGATATAGTCAGGATTGCAGACGCAGCGAGATGCGAGGTGTATGTCTGCTTTGAGGGCCCGCTGGGTGCACATCTGAAACAGGAGGTTCGGGAAAAGATACAAAAAGGGGAATACGTGGAAATATTTTCCTTGTTGCCGTTGGAGAAGTTTAACCTGGACAGGGTTAAGCCTGATGACTCTAAAAAAGAAGACGAGGAGAAGAGGAGATACAGGTTAATTCCGCGGACGTTTGTCAATTGGCTACAAGCGTTCGCTATCACGGCCAGCGTCATTGGCGAAAAGAATCCGGAGCACTGCTCTGGATTGTTTTGTTATATGGATTCTATTGGGGAAGCACACAGAGTTTATGGTGGAACGGCTTGGCTGCGATATGACGAGCAGTTCCGGCAACGCAGAGCGGTTCGTCCGGCCCTGCGTTGGGACCATAAGGACATCAGCCTTTGGATGAGACTTATGTCCTCGGCTAGGGCCTCGCCTCAGTTTTTTCAAGGGGGCGCCGGGGGTGCACACTCCTCAGGACTACCGGCCGGGAAAAGATGGGGGGTGTGTTGGCAATACAATGAAGGACACTGTAAGTTTGGGGGATCATGCAAATTCAAGCATGAATGCTCAGGGTGTGGGGGAGCTCACACACTGGCCAGATGCTTCAAAAAAGGGAAACGTACCGGGGAGTCTGCTAACAAGAGGGATGACGCCGGTGAAGGTGGAAAGGATGCTGCCTTTCCTAAGTAAGTATCCAGATAAGGAAGCGGCATCGCTGATTACCGTAGGTTTTCGAGAGGGGTTCAAAATACCATGTGCCTTGGAGGTGGTTCCCCCTATGGCACGGAACTTAAAATCAGCGTTGCAACACCCAGGGGTGGTGGGAGAAAAATTGGCAAAAGAAGTGTCATTAGGCCGCATGGGAGGGCCATTCGCGGATAAGCCGTTACCGGATTTGGTGGTGTCCCCACTGGGAGTGGTGCCCAAAAAAGAAGTGAATAAGTTCCGATTGATTCACCATTTATCCTTTCCAAAAGGGGGCTCGGTCAATGATTTCATTGACCCTGATGCCTGTGCGGTGTCCTATACTTCTTTTGACGCGGCGGTGCGGTGGGTTAAGAGGTATGGACAGGGGGCACTCATGGCAAAATCTGACATAGAAGCGGCGTTTCGGCTACTTCCAGTGCATCCGGAAAGCTTTAGGCTGCTGGGTTGCCACTGGCAAGAACAGTTTTACGTCGATAAATGTTTGCCCATGGGATGCTCCATCTCTTGCGCCATGTTTGAGGCATTCAGTTCCTTCTTGGAGTGGGTAGTCAGGGATGTGTCGGGACTGGACTCGGTTATCCATTATTTGGATGACTTCCTGTGTATAGGTCCTCCTTCCTCCAGTGTGTGTGCGATTTTATTGTCAACGTTGCAGCACATTGCGGGAAGGTTCGGAGTGCCACTGGCAGCCGAAAAGACGGAAGGCCCGACAACCGAAATTAGTTTTCTGGGTATAGTAATTGACTCCATAGCAATGGAATGCAGATTGCCGCACGGAAAGTTAGTGGATTTACAGAAGGAGATCCAGGAGATTCATGGAAGGCGGAAGGTGCAGTTGCGGACACTGCAGTCGTTGCTAGGTAAGCTAAATTTCGCTTGTAGGATCATACCCATGGGTAGGGTGTTTTGTCGGAGGCTGTCGGCAGCCACGGCGGGAGCAAAAGCCCCTACTCATTTTGTCAGGCTGTCGCGGGAACACCGGGAGGACCTGAAGGTATGGTATCAATTTCTGTCGGAGTACAACGGAAGATCAGTGTGGATGTCGGGTCCGGTAAGTAACTTCGATGTGGAACTGGTTACGGACGCGGCGGGTTCTACAGGTTATGGGGCATATTTTCAAGGGCAATGGAGCGCGGGACCGTGGCCACAATCATGGGTGAAAGCGGGGTTTCTTCGGAACCTGGTACTGCTGGAACTATTTCCAGTGGTGTTGGCTATGGAGTTGTGGGGGCGGTCCTGCCAGAATTTAAAGTTGAGAATTAATTGTGACAACATGGGGGTTGTGCAGGTGGTCAATCGCATGTCAGCGTCTTCCCAACCTGTCATTAGGCTAATGCGACAGTTGGTATTGCGGTGCTTGCAATTGAATACCTTTATATATGCTGTGCACATACCGGGGATTGACAATACACTGGCTGATTCGCTGTCTCGCTTTCAGTGGGACAAGTTCAGGGAATTAGCCCCGACAGCAGAAAAGGAAGGGATTCCCTGCCCGGAGTGGATCTGGGAGCTGGCATTGGAGTCGCCGCAGGATGGATCCAGCAGTCAGTGAGTAGGTCCACTTGGATGGCATATATGAAGGTATGGAGAGAATGGGAGGGTTTACTGCAAGAAGCTGGTGTGGACAAGGATGGGACCGAGGTGAGATTGCTGGGTTTGTATTTTGTGTCCAGAAATATGGAAAACGGGGTGGCGGTGTCTTCTATTGAAAAGAAGATGGCGGCCTTGTCATTCTTTTTCAAGCTGCAGAAAGGGGAGGATTGGACTAAAGATTTTTGGGTTAGACAAGCCATCAAAGGGTACAAGAGAGGTCAAGGGCGGAAAGATAAAAGAAGGCCTGTTACTTTTAAAAACCTGGTGTCCATTTGTGGGCAGTTAGGGTCAGTTTGTTCTTCCAGTTATGAATGTTCGCTGTTCAGGGCAGCCTTTTCGTTAGCATTTTTTGGGGCGTTCAGAATCGGGGAACTGGTGAGCCCGGCACGGGGGGAGGCAGGTGGCATTCTGGTGCAGGACGTTTGGTCGCACAGGGATAAGGTGTGTTTGAGACTGCGAAGGTCAAAAACCGATCAGGCGGGGAAGGGGGTGGACGTATGGTTGTACGCTCTGCCGGGATCCACGGTGTGCCCAGTAAGGGCGGTCGAGGAACTGGCGCAGGTAAGGCCAAGGGGGGAAGGGCCATTTTTGCGGCATGAAGACGGGTCTTACTTATCAAAATTTCAATTTGTAGCGGTGTTTAGAAAATGTTTGATGGAGTTAGGTTTGGATGGGAAGGCTTACGCTTCACACTCCTTTCGCATTGGGGTGGCTACTGAAGCTGCCAGATGTGGGTTGGATGAGGCAGCCGTGAGGAGGATCGGCAGATGGGAATCGAGAAGGTTCCGCACCTACGTCCGACCTCAAATGATATTAGAATAAAAAAAAAAAAAAACTGGGTTGGCTGGTATTATGGTCCAAGTAGGTGGGACTTGTGTTAAGTTTTTCAAAAAAAAAAAAAAATGAATGGAGGAGGTTACCGTGGTTGTGGTTTTTCATTACAGGGGGCTGTGCTCCACGCCTCGTATGAATTCTTGGGCACTCCTATGTGTGTTGGGGGGCCAGGAGAGGTGATGCGAGACCGGACGGGAGACAGCTGGGAATATCGAGGAGAGAGGCGTACATCAGGTGGCTGGGGAGACCGGGTATGATGTGGGGTAGAGTGGTCACGGAAGTGGAGCGTTATGCGTGGTTGGACAGACCACCTCATGTGTTAGTCATTCATGCAGGAGGGAACGATTTAGGGGTACGCACGGTAAGAGACATACTAGCAAGCGTTAAGGCGGATTTGCTATACATCCGCACGGTTTTTCCCGATACTCTGCTGGTATAGTCTGACATAGTGGCACGTACCACCTGGCGGATGGCAAGGTCGGTGGAACGGCTGAACAAGGCACGCATTCGCATTAACAAAGTAGTGGGGAGGTTTTTGGTGAAACAAGGGGGCATGGTGATAAGGCACAGAGAGCTGGAAATTAATGTAGGCCTTTACTTACGTAGGGATGGTGTTCACCTCACGGACGTGGGAATCGATTTGTGGACCATGGGGCTGCAAGAGGGAATCCAAAGGGCACTGAGTGTGTGGAGGGGCCCTTAAGGATAAGGTTTCATCCTTTCGGGCTGTGGCTGTGTTTTTGCTGTTGGTCGGTGACGGTAGCGGTAAACAAAGGTGGTAAAAAGGGGTGGGGGGTCATCGTTAGTATGGCCCCTCCGGTGTATTCCAGAAATGGAATACCGGTATGGTTACACTGCGGGCAAGGGGTTGTCTCCGAGCGGTACAGCTGGAGGCCTATCAAGTTGGAAATGGTTCCCGCATGTATGGTTTGATTGTGGTAAAAGGGTGTAGCGCCGTCATTGACCAACAGATTGAAGTTAATAACATGTTGTTTGCACTGAAGTTATGTTATTTATATATTTAAGGTTATTGGAGTTATTTATTCGGTTTGTTTAATAAATAGGCTGTTGTGGCCATTTTATACTCCAATAGATTGGTGTGGTCTCGTTAATTTAAATAAAGGTAATTGGGGTTGGAGATAAAATGGTATAGCAGTATGGGGTGAATAAGTGGGTACATCTGGAATACACTTGTCAAGGAAGAGGCGAGCTGTCCGTATCAGCAGAGAGCTGAATTGCCCGATGTAATAGCTTTCATTAGAACTTCCAGTGTTCCCGGGGCTCACGTCACATAGCTCCACCTTTTGGCCCGGTGCCTTTGATGGACAGAACGCCGATCCAATGCGGGACATGTGACGTCATCAAAGGCGTCGGGCCAAGAGGTGGGGCTATGTGACGATGAGCCCCGGGAAGACAGGAAATTCAAATGAAAGCTATTACAGCGGGCAATCCCGCTCTCTGCTGATCCGGGTGGCTTGCCTCTTCCTCTGCATAGGTGGGGCTGTATGGGGCACAGGTCACGCTGTATGGGGCACAGGTCACACTGCATTGGCACAGGTCACGCTGTATGGGGCACAGGTCACGCTGTATGGGGCACAGGTCACGCTGTATGGGGCACAGGTCATGCTGTATGGGGCACAGGTCACGCTGTATGGGGCACAGGTCATGCTGTATGGGGCACAGGTCACGCTGCATTGGCACAGGTCACGCTGTATGTGGCACAGGTCACGCTGTATTGACACTAGGGCAGCTGTGGGGGGCTGTTTGCAGGGGGGCCCCATACAACATTTTGCTATGGGGCCCTGCTATTTCTAGTTACGCCCCTGGTCCTGGTTGGTCGCTTTGGAGAGGGACCAGGGCAGGCTCTGCTAGGGGATGCACAAAGGGGGACAGGGGGGGCTGCGGTCACAGAGGTGCCAGCTACCACAACGCCGGAGAAGGTGGCAGACAAGGAAATAGCAGGTGAGAAGGGGGCTGCAGAAACAAAAGGCAGGACTGATGTGGTTAGGCTGGCAGATGCTGCGAAATGTAAGATATATGTTTGTTTTGAAGGCCCGTTAGGGGCACACTTGAAACCTGAAGTGAGAGAAAACATCCATAAAGGGGAGTACGTGGAAATTTTCTCCTTGTTGCCATTGGAAACGTTTAACCTGGATAGAGTTAAACCCGACGATTCCAAGAAGGAGGATGAGGAGAAGAGGAGATATAGATTGTGAATTGGTTACAAGCGTTCGCTATCATGGCCAGTGTCATTGGTGAAAAGAACCCTGAACATTGTTGGGGGTTGTTATATGGATGCTATAGGTGAGGCACATAGAGTGTACGGGGGAACTGCGTGGTTACATTACGATGAGCAGTTTCGTCAATGCAGAGCGGTGCGTCCGGCTCTGCGTTGGGACCATAAGGATATTAGCCTATGGATGAAGCTGATGTCGTCGGCTAGGACCCCGCCTCAGTTATTTCAAGGGGGGGCCGGGGGTACTAACTCCTCAGGACTACCGGCCGGCAGAAAATGGGGGGTATGCTGGCAGTATAATGAAGGATCCTGTAAGTTTGGGGGGTCCTGCAAATTCAAGCATGAGTGTTCAGGCTGTGGGGGAGCCCACACCCTGGCTCGGTGTTTCAAAAAAGGTAAACGTACCGGGGAGTTTGCTCACAAGAGGGATGACACCGGTGAAGGTGGAAAGGATGCTGCCTTTCCTAAGTATGTATCCGGATAGGAAAGCGGCGTTACTGATCACTGAGGGTTTTAGAGAAGGGTTCAAAATTCCATGTTCATTGGCGGTGGTTCCTCCAGTAGCACGGAATTTAAAGTCTGCATTGCAACACCCGGGGGTGGTGGGGGAGAAATTGGAAAAGGAAGTGGCTTTAGGACGGATGGGGGGGCCGTTTGAGGCAAAACCATTGAATGACTTGGTGGTGTCCCCTCTGGGGGTGGTGCCAAAGAAAGAGCCGAATAAGTTTCAGCTAATTCACCACTTATCATTTCCAAAAGGGGGTTCGGTTAACGATTTCATTGACCCGGACGTCTGCACCGTGTCATACACTTCGTTTGATGCGGCGGTTCGATGGGTCAGGCGCTATGGAAAAGGGGCACTGATGGAAAAAGCTGATATTGAGGCAGCGTTTAGGCTGCTTCCAGTACACCCGGACAGTTTTTGGCTGCTGGGTTGCAAGTGGCAGGAACAATTTTATGTGGACAAATGCTTACCTATGGGTTGCTCCATTTCCTGCGCCATGTTTGAAGTTTTCAGTTCCTTTTTGGAGTGGGTGGTAAGAGAGGTGTCCGGGTTTGAATCTAGGATACACTATTTAGATGATTTCCTATGCATAGGCCCCCCTTCTTCCAGTGTGTGTGCAATTTTATTGTCAACGTTGCAACACATTGCAGAACGGTTTGGAGTTCCCCTGGCCGCTGACAAAACTGAGGGCCCCACCACAGAGATTAGCTTTTTGGACATTGTTATTGATTCAATGGCAATGGAATGTAGGTTACCGCACGGAAAGTTACTGGATCTGCAGACGGAAATAAGGCGGGTCCATGGGCTGAAGAAAATACAGCTGAGGGATCTCCAATCTTTGCTTGGTAAGTTGAACTTTGCTTGTAGAATCATACCCATGGGTAGGGTCTTTTGCCGACGGCTGTCTGCGGCTACAGCTGGGATAAAAGCACCGGCCCATTTCATTAGGCTTACTAAGGATCATCGTGAGGACCTAAAGGTATGGTATCAATTTTTGTCGGAATATAACGGGAGGTCAGTGTGGATGTCTGGTCCGGTAAGCAACTTCGATGTAGAATTGGTTACTGACGCGGCGGGATCTACTGGATATGGGGCGTTCTTTAAGGGTCAATGGAGCGCAGAACCATGGCCAAAATCCTGGGTGGAAGCAGGTTTCCTTCGTAACTTGGTACTATTGGAATTGTTTCCAGTAGTTCTGGCTATGGAATTATGGGGCAAGGCTTGTCAGAATTTAAAGTTGAGGTTGAACTGCGACAATATGGGAGTGGTGCAGGTAGTCAATCGCTTGTCAGCGTCTTCTCAACCTGTCATAAGATTATTACGACAGTTGGTATCACGGTGCTTGCAATTGAATATTTTCATATATGCTGTGCATATACCTGGGATTGAAAACACGCTGGCTGATTCACTGTCTCGCTTTCAGTGGGACAAGTTCAGGGAATTAGCTCCGGCTGCAGAGAAGGAAGGGATTCCTTGCCCGGGTTGGATCTGGGAGCTGGCCTTGGAGTTGCCGCAGGATGGATACAACAATCTGTGAGTGAGTCCACATGGGCGGCCTATGTGAAGGTATGGGGAGAATGGTTGGGACTTGTACGGGAATCCGGAGCAGAGGATGACGGGGGGGAGATGAGATTATTGGTCCTTTATTTTGTGTCCAGGAACATGGAAAATGGGGTGGGGGTATCGTCTATTGGTAAGAAGTTGGCGGCACTGTCGTTTCTGTTTAAGTTACAGGGGATGGAGGATTGGACGAAGGAATTTTGGGTACGGCAGGCATTAAAAGGGTACCGGAAGGGGCACAAGAAAAAAGATAACCGTAGACCGGTCACTTTTGCCAACCTGTTGGCAATTTGTGATCAGCTAAAGTTGGTGTGCAGCTCAAGTTATGAATGTTTACTGTTTACAGCGGCTTTTTCGCTGGCGTTTTTTGGGGCGTTTCGGGTAGGGGAGTTGGTCAGCCCGTCCAAAAAGGAAGCGGGGGGTATTTTGGTGCAGGACGTGCGGGCATGCACAGGTAGGGTGTGTTTGCGGCTGAAGAGGTCGAAAACAGACCAATTGGGAAAGGGCATAGATGTGTGGCTGCATGCATTACCGGGATCGCCAGTGTGTCCGGTGAGGACGGTTGGTGAATTCGGGAAGATTAGACCGGTAGGTGAGGCTCCATTTTTATGTCATGAGAATGGTGCTTACCTACCAAAGTTTCAATTTGTGGCGGTGTTTCGGAAATGTTTATCGATGATGGGTTTGGATGGGAAGGCATACGCCTCACACTCCTTCTGCATTGGGGCGGCCACAGAAGCTGCCAGATGCGGGTTGGATGAGGCAGCGGTACGGAGGATCGGTAGATGGGAATCAAAGAGATTCCGTTCATACATTCGCCCTCAATTAGCAGTGGAATAATAATTAAAATAAATAAATAAACCTTGTATGTTGTATAAGTGTTAAGGCTAGCCAGAGGCTAGCCTGTATTTGTGGGAGGAGTCTGAGAGGGCTATTTAAGCCTCCTCCTCTCACAGGCCAGGGCTCGTCGGCGTTTCTGGGTTGGTTGCACGTCACTTCCGGCCTCCTTACAGAGCGGCAGTCAGCCGCAGCCATGATGTCTCTGCCTCTCTTACAACACCGCCAGGGGACCGCCCGCCCGTCCCCCCTGCCTTCCCTGGGTTCCACCAGCATCAGGGGGGCCACCCCGCCTGTCCTCTCCTTCAGCCCATGTTCCACCCAGCATCAGAGGGGGGCCGCCCGCTTCTCCCGGCGCTCATTTTGGGGGAGAGACCATCCCCCTTCCTTCCTCCACCCACTTTCTCCACCGCTCCATCTGGCCAGGCTCCACGGCTTCTCCCGGCGCTCATGGGGGCGGGAGGAGCATCCATCCATCCCTTCAGCTCAGATCATCCTGCCGCCTGCTTCTCTCCCTTATCACTGTGTTCCTGCCAGTGCCGTGGGAGCCGCCCGCCCGCTTCTCCCGGCGTTCGTGCCGGGGGTTGGGGAGCGGGGGGGGGGGGCGTTCGTCCATCCCTCTTCCAGCCACCCACGGCTCCATCCTGGCGTTCATGCAGCGGGGGGGGGGCTGTCCGTCCGTCCTTCTATCCTTCCATCACCTCAGCCTGGCTCAATGGTGGGGGTGGGGCCGCCCACTTCTCCCTTTCATCAGCGTTTCCTGCCAGCATCGTGGGAGCCGACTGCATGCTTCTCCCGGCGCTCTTTGGGGGGGGGGAATAATGTCCATTCATCCGTCACTTGCCACTCACCCGCCACTTCGCCTGCACGCCTCACAGCTCTCATGGGGGAGGGGGTGCTCACCTGCCTGCTCATCTCCCGATACTCATGTGGGGCATCATGGGGGGGGGGATCCCCGCACGCCTCCCGGGCATCCACTACTTCAGTCACATGTTCATATCATGCGTTTCTGCCCCAGGAGTTCTGTCCTTGTGTTTTTCTGCCCCGGTATTTCTGTCCTAGCGTTTTCTGCCCCAGCGTTTTGTCATAGCATTTTCTGCCCCAGGATTTCTGCCCCGGCATTTCTGTCATAGCATTTTCTGCCCCAGGATTTCTGTCATAGCGGTTTCTGCCATAGCGTTCTGCCCCGGCATTTCTGTCATAGCATTTTCTGCCCCAGGATTTCTGTCATAGCGGTTTCTGCCATAGCGTTCTGCCCCGGCATTTCTGTCATAGCATTTTCTGCCTCAGCATTTCTGTCATAGCGGTTCTGCCCCAGTTCTGTCATAGCATTTCTGCCCCAAGGTGTTCTGTCATAGCAGTTTTTCTGACCCAGCTTTCTGTCTCAGCATTTATGTCTACTGCGTTCAGTCTCTGCATTGATGTTCACTGCGTTCAGCCCCGGCATTTATCAGTGCGTTTCTGCCCCAGCTTTTTTGTCATAGCGTTCTGCCCCACGATTTATGTCATAGCATTTTCTGCCCCAGCATTTCTGTCTCAGCGGTTCTGCCCCAGGGTTTCTGTCATAGCGTTTCTGCCCCAGTTCTGTCATAGCATTTTTCTGCCCCAGGGTTTCTGTTGTAGTGCTCAGCCCCTGCATTTCCATCGTAGCGTTCGGCACCAGCTTTCCATCATAGCTTTCTGTCACAGCGTACTGCCCCAGCATTTCTGTCTCTGCATTTTTGTCATAGCGTTTCTGCCCCAGGGTTTTTCACAGCATTTCTGTCATAGGGTTTCTGTCCCAGGAATTCTGTCATGGCGTTTTTCTGTCATGGTCTTCTGCCCCAGTATTTCCGTCTCGGCGTTCAGTCTCAGCATTTCTTTCATGGCACTTCTGCTCCAGGAGTTCTGTTATTGCATTTCTGTCTCAGCAATCTGTCGTTGTGTTTCTGCCCCAGGATTTCTGTAATGGCTTTCTGCCTCAGCGTTTAAGTCTCAGCGTTTCTGTCATAACGTTTCTGCCCCAAGGATTTCTGTCATTTCGTTTCTGCCTCAGTGTTCAGTTTCAGCATTTTCTGTCTTAGCGTTGCTGTCCTTGCGTTTCTGCACCAGGATTTCTGTCTTAGCTTTACTGTCCTTGCTTTTCTGCACTAGCATTTCTGTCATGGCATTTCTGTCTCAGCGTTTCTGCACCAGGATTTCCGTCTTAGCGTTGCTGTCCTTGCGTTTCTGCACCAGGATTTCTGTCATGGCATTTCTGCCTCAGCGTTTCTGCCCCGGATTTCTGTCATGGCTTTTCTGCCTCAGCATTTCTGCACCAGGATTTCTGTCTTAGCGTTGCTGTCCAGGCGTTTCTGCACCAGGATTTCTGTCATGGCATTTCTGCCTCAGCGTTTCTGCCCCGGATTTCTGTCATGGCATTTCTGCCTCAGCATTTCTGCACCAGGATTTTTGTCTTACCGTTGCTGTCCTTGCGTTTCTGCACCAGGATTTTAGTCATGGCATTTCTGCCTCAGCGTTTCTGCCCCGGATTTCTGTCATGGCATTTCTGCCTCAGCGTTTCTGCACCAGGATTTCTGTCTTACCATTGCTGTTCTTGCGTTTCTGCACCAGGATTTCAGTCATGGCATTTCTGCCTCAGCGTTTCTGCACCAGGATTTCTGTCTTAGCGTTGCTGTCCTTGCATTTCTGCACCAGGATTTCTGTCATGACATTTCTGCCTCAGCGTTTCTGCCCCGGATTTCTGTCATGGCATTTCTGCCTCAGCGTTTCTGCACCAGGATTTCTGTCTTACCATTGCTGTCCTTGCGTTTATGCACCAGGATTTCAGTCATGGCATTTCTGCCTCAGCGTTTCTGCACCAGGATTTCTGTCTTAGCGTTGCTGTCCTTGCATTTCTGCACCAGGATTTCTGTCATGACATTTCTGCCTCAGCGTTTCTGCCCCGGATTTCTGTCATGGCATGTCGGCTTCAGCCTTTAAGTCTCAGCGTTTTTGTCCTTGCGTTTCTGCCCCAGGATTTCTGTCATTGCATTTCTGCCTCAGCGTTCTGTTATTGCGTTTCTGCCCCAGGAATTTTGTAATGGCTTTCTGGCTTAGCGTTTAAGTCTCAGCGTTTCCGTTATAGCGTTTCTGCCCCAGGATTTCTCTCATTTCAAATTCTGCCTGAGTGTCAGTTTCAGCATTGCTGTCATAGCATTGCTGTCTGGGCGTTTTCTGCCCCAGGTTTTCTGTCAGAGTTTCTGCTTCAGCGTTCAGTCTCAGCATTTCTGTCCGTAAGCGTTTTCTGTCATACCGTCACTGTCCTTGCGTTTCTGCCCCAGGATTTCTGTCATAACGTTTCTGCCGCAGCGTCCAGTCTCAGCATTTCTGTCATCATCGTTTCAGGCTCGGGGTTTCAGTCATCATCGTTTCAGGCTCGGGGTTTCAGCCATCATCGTTTCTCAGAGGGGCGTTGTTGTTCAGTTACGTCATACTCCAGTAGCTGTTCTCATCTTCGTCATTTGTCATGTCTCATCGTATCTTTGTTCATGTTTGTACCTCGGTCAGTTAGCTAGGGCTCACATGTCAGGATCTGTCACGTCTACAGATCCATACGGGCTGAGGTTTCGTTTGTTAATGATTGTTGACCACAATCTTCTCGCCCGTATACCATACGTCATACGATGCACGTTCATTCACCACACCTGTACAATCACCCACCACGGTCTGTGGGTACACCAGCCCTGAGTTTTCAGTTTAATTACCTGTCTCTGCGCTGCAGGTTACTCAGGCTCACTTACCACTACACGAGGCGGGGGGATCCGTCAGCAGGTTCATTCACACGCAGTGGTCTTGACATTTTGTTTCTGTTCTCATACTTAGGTAGGCACAGAGGGGCATTGTTGTTCTCATGTCTTGTCTGTCATTTCTCTTGTTCGTGTTCTCAGTTTGAGCTGCGTTGGCATCCATCATCCCCTTGTTGGTCCTTAAGTGGTAGGTTGGGCAACGTCGTCCTGATTCTGGATTCCATTCTCTGCTTTGATCTCTGGGCTAGGATGTGGCCTGGAAGACTGCAGGGGCGGTCAGTCCAGTCATTTTTTCCGGTCTCCAGCCAGTTCCAGGTAGGGGGGTTTCAGTCACTTTGGGTATGACTGTTTCATGCTATGGGACTCATTTCCCCGGGGTGGAGTCTGGTCCTTCTTCCTCGGTTCAGGATTCAGACTCGGTTGCCAGGTCAAAGGCTGAAGCACGACCGGATCAAATCCGGTGGGACCAGTATTCTGTGTCTGGCTTGGTTTCGCCATGTTGATAATGCTCATTGCCATAGTGCATGGGCCTCATCCAACTACTCCATCACATCCTTCAGGTATTTAGCATTTTGAACTCCTGCCAGTTGTCTTTTGGCACTCACCCTTGCACTTTCCCATACCAGTTCACTGAGCACTTCTCTGGTGTCCGGTCGAAGTTTCGATCTTCTCGGCTATCATTTTGCAGGGGCTCCTCAGGACAGCCATTCCCCTTCTTCCACATATCCTCTCATTCACAAGCAGTTCATTCTCAAGTCTGGGTCGTCTCAGGCTTGATCCAATCGTTCACGAGACGTTTAGTTGGGTTCTGGGCAGCTTCACACGTTCTATAGGGGGTTCGGTCTCATAACCAAGTCAGGAGTCGGGAAGTTTCTCCTGTCATAGTGGATACTTATCGGATATATACTGTTGCCATCCGGGCGCGCGCTTCTCCACTTGATGGATTCTCACCTTCCCTTATTCACCTAAATTTGTGTCTTTTTGCCCTCTTTTCAGGCATACTGACCAATCAGGCCAAGGCACACCTCAGGCCTTGGTGCTTAGGAGTATCACTTTCTCACTCGAAGACTCTGACTACAAGTGTTAAGGCTAGCCAGAGGCTAGCCTGTATTTGTGGGAGGAGTCTGAGAGGGCTATTTAAGCCTCCTCCTCTCACAGGCCAGGGCTCGTCGGCGTTTCTGGGTTCCCACCCACCCGTTTCCCCCAAATTTTCATGCATGCTCATAATACTTTTCTTACATTCAGGGTATGCCCTCTTTTCAGGCATACTGACCAATCAGGCCAAGGCACACCTCAGGCCTTGGTGCTTAGGAGTATCACTTTCTCACTCGAAGACTCTGACTACAAGTTTGGTTTTCACATATAGGTAGTGGGTGTTTTTTGTTTGCTGCGCTGGTGATATCACCCTGCCTTGTTGTCTTTTCGTTTCAGATGGAGTGTCTCCACGCCTCGTCTGGATACTGGGACACTCCTACGTTTGTTGGGGGGCAAGGAGAGGTGATGCGAGACCAGATGGGCGCCAGTTAGGCATATCGAGAAGGGAGGCTTTTATCAAGTGGCTGGGGAGACCAGGAATGATGTGGGGCAGAGTGGTTTCAGAGGTGGAACGATTTGCCTGGCTAGATAGACCTCCGGATGTGTTGGTCATACACGCTAGAGGTAACGATTTGGGAGTGAGGACGGTCAGGGAACTGATAGAGGATGTAAAAGCGGATTTGTTGCACTTGCACACTACTTATCCGAACACTTTGCTACTATGGTCTGATATTGTGGCACGAACTTCGTGGCGCAATGCTAGGTCTGTGGTAAGGATTAACAAGGCTCGTATACATGTCAACAAGGTGGTGGGGAGGTTTTGGTTCAACAAGGGGGCATGGTGATTCGGCACAGAGAGCTCGAGATAAATGTAGGCCTTTATTTGAGGAGGGATGGGGTTCACCTCACAGATGTGGGGACGGATCTTTGGACCATGGGTTTGCAGGAAGGAGTACAATGGGCCTTGAGGGTGTGGAGGGGCCCTTAAGGATAAGGTTTCATCCTTTCGGGCTGTGGCTGGTTTGTTGTTGTTGGTCGGTGACGGTAGCGGTAAATAAAAGGTTAAAAGGGGTGGGGGGGCAGCAATAGTATGGCCCCTCCTGTGTATTCCTGAAAGGAGAACTGGTATGTTGCACTGCGGGAGGGGGTTGTCTCCGAGCGGCACAGCTGGAGGCCTTATCAGTTTTTAAAACATGTTCCTGCAGTGCCCTCTTGTGGATATGTGGTAAACTGGGGTAGCTCCTTCATTGACCAACAGATTGTTTAAAACATGTTGTTTTATCTGAGTTTATATGTTATTCATATTGAAGTTAATATTGGAGGTATTTTTATACAATTGTTTAATAAAGACTGTTATGACCATTTATACTCCAGATGAAAGGTGTGGTCTCGTTATTTAAGTTGGTAAGAGGGTGGAGTATGGGTGGCTAACAGTATGGGATAAAATGGGGTACATCTGGACTACACTAGTCAAGACCACACATAGCCGATAAAGGGATAAAAAGATGAGAGATCAATAAATGAATGCTGATATCACCCGGCATAAAGTCATAAGACACAAAATAGTCACTATCATGAGAACCATCCGGGGAACATACTACATACATACACACATGGAGCACACACACACACAGTGCAAAAGTTTAGGAACCCCTGACAATTTCCATGATTGTCATTTATAAATATTTGGATGTTTGGATCAGTAATTTAATTTTGATCTATCAAATAACTGAAGGACACAGAAATATTTCAGTAGTGAAATGAGGTTTATTGGATTAACAGAAAATGCGCAATATGCATCAAAACGAAATTAAACAGGTGCATAAATTTGGGCACCCCAACAGAAAAATCCCATCAATATTTAGTAGATCCTCCTTTAGCAGAAATAACGGCCTCTAGACACTTCCTATAGCCTGTAATGAGTGTCGGGATTCTGGATGAATGTATTTTGGACCATTCCTCCTTATAAAACATCTCCAGATCAGTTAGGTTTGATGGTTGCCGAGCATGGACAGCCCACTTCACATCCCCCCACCGATGTTCAATGATATTCAGGTCTGGGGACTGGGGTGGCCGTTCCAGAACATTGGACTTGTTCCTCTGCATGAATGGCGAGTAGATTTTGAACAGTGTTTTGGGTCGTTGTCTTGTTGAAATATCCAGCCCCGGCGTAGCTTCAATTTTGTGATTCCTCAACATTATTCTCAAGAATCTGCTGATATTGAGTGGAATCCAAGCGACCCTCAACTTTAACCAAATTCCCAGTACCGGCACTGACCACACAGCCCCACAGCATGATGGAACCTCTCCCAGTACCGGCACTGACCACACAGCCCCACAGCATGATGGAACCTCTCCCAGTACTGGCACTGACCATACAGCCCCACAGCATGATGGAACCTCTCCCAGTACCGGCACTGACCACACAGCCCCACAGCATGATGGAACCTCTCCCAGTACCGGCACTGGCCCCACAGCCCCACAGCCCCACAGCATGATGGAACCTCTCCCAGTACCGGCACTGACCACACAGCCCCACAGCATGATGGAACCTCTCCCAGTACCGGCACTGACCACACAGCCCCACAGCATGATGGAACCTCTCCCAGTACTGGCACTGGCCACACAGCCCCACAGCATGATGGAACCTCTCCCAGTACCGGCACTGGCCACACAGCCCCACAGCATGATGGAACCTCTCCCAGTACCGGCACTGGCCACACAGCCCCACAGCATGATGGAACCTCTCCCAGTACCGGCACTGGCCACACAGCCCCACAGCACGATGGAACCTCTCCCAGTACCGGCACTGACCACACAGCCCCACAGCACGATGGAACTTCTCCCAGTACCGGCACTGACCACACAGCCCCACAGCATGATGGAACCTCTCCCAGTACCGGCACTGACCACACAGCCCCACAGCATGATGGAACCTCTCCCAGTACCGGCACTGACCACACAGCCCCACAGCATGATGGAACCTCTCCCAGTACCGGCACTGGCCACACAGCCCCACAGCATGATGGAACCTCTCCCAGTACCGGCACTGACCACACAGCCCCACAGCATGATGGAACCTCTCCCAGTACCGGCACTGACCACACAGCCCCACAGCATGATGGAACCTCTCCCAGTACCGGCACTGGCCACACAGCCCCACAGCATGATGGAACCTCTACTACTGACACATAATCACACACATAGGTTGGACTTGATGGACTTGTGTCTTTTTTCAACCTCACCTACTATGTAACTATGTAACTATGTAACTTCTCCCAGTACCGGCACTGACCACACAGCCCCACAGCATGATGGAACCTCTCCCAGTACCGGCACTGACCACACAGCCCCACAGCATGATGGAACCTCTCCCAGTACCGGCACTGGCCACACAGCCCCACAGCATGATGGAACCTCTCCCAGTACCGGCACTGGCCACACAGCCCCACAGCATGATGGAACCTCTCCCAGTACCGGCACTGATCACACAGCCCCACAGCATGATGGAACCTCTCCCAGTACCGGCACTGGCCACACAGCCCCACAGCCCCACAGCATGATGGAACCTCTCCCAGTACCGGCACTGGCCACACAGCCCCACAGCATGATGGAACCTCTCCCAGTACCGGCACTGGCCACACAGCCCCACAGCATGATGGAACCTCTCCCAGTACCGGCACTGGCCACACAGCCCCACAGCATGATGGAACCTCTCCCAGTACCGGCACTGGCCACACAGCCCCACAGCATGATGGAACCTCTCCCAGTACCGGCACTGATCACACAGCCCCACAGCATGATGGAACCTCTCTGTTTATTACTGCCTCCCCATGCAGGGCTGCCTGCAGCGTTCATGCTTGTCTATCTATTGGTATCTTACAATCTTATTTCCCTCATTGGGGACCAATATCTTTTACTCTGATATTCTTTGGTAGTTATTACCTATCTATATCACCTATGCTTTGGTATCCCTTACCCCAGTGAGTTACCTCTGCTGTCCCCCTTTGTTTTGTGGGTAAATCCCCCCTCTACTACTGCGGAGTGTAATTTTATTAAACTTTAATTGCAGTTGCTGCGGTGATCACTTCCTCTGCATACATCATTGGCTCCAGCCCTGGGGGGCTTTCATTGTTAACCCATGAGCGCTTGGCTCGTTTAAACCGTTTCATACTACGATCCTTATTATTATATTGTCCTCTTTTACTTCAATTTACTCGCTCTTCCACTGATCAATGCTGTAGGGGTAAGTGTCAGCTCTAAATACCTGTGTGCAGTCTCTTTTAAGTTTGACCTACTTTCCACACAGATGGAAGTATCAGGTCTCGCTTACTTTACTGATCCTCACAGTTCCTTCCTTTTTCCCCTGCCCCTTCCCCCTCCCTCCTTCCCCTCCCCTCCTTCCCCTCCCCTCCTTCTCTCCCCCCCGCCCCCCTTGTTCCCTCCCCCCCCTTTCCCCCCCCCTTTCTTCCCCTTTTCCCCCCCCTTTCCCCTTTCCCTCCCCCCCTCCCTCCCTTTCTCCCCCCCCATCCTCCCCCCCCCCCCCCCTTCCTGATCCTCTTCCTTCACCTCCCTGCCATCCCCCTCCTATCACTATTTTTAAGTATCATTCCCTTGCACACTGGTTTCTAAATTTCAGAGCTACTTCACCGGCACCCCTATATTGCACTTTTCTCTTTCTTGTGGTTTAGTGACCTATACAAATCAATGATTCAAACATTTTATTTACCAGAGGCTGTTTGTTATCCCCTGTGTTTGTCGCAGGGGGAATTATATAGGGCCCCACATACCCACAGAGAATTCCTGAATGGGTGAGCCTGTCCTTTCTATATCTAACTTGTACATAATTGTTTAATGCACTATTTAATGATCTTGCTGCAACCACAAAAAAATCTTCATGCATCTGTGAATTTGTGTGTATTTATTACATGTTTTCTATGCTACATTATAGACTTTACTCTCCTGAGGAAGCGGTGAATACCGCGAAACCGGTCGAGAATCCAAGTCATATATGTACCCCCTGTTATTACTGGATGCAATTCGTATGGTTGTATATACTGCCTTTGCTTTGAATTACAACTGTATGTGACATTGTAATATTTTTTTAAAATTGTTTCTGATTAAAATATAATTTTTATCATACTACCTTTCTCCTCTTTACCCTTTCTTGTATAAATACCCAACTACCTTCAGTACCGTAATAGTCCCCCTTTGCTTCTCCCCGTGTGTGGGGGGGTTGGGATATCTGCCGACAGAAGCAGCCAACTGCGGCCTTCCCTACTCCCTAGTCTTAACCTTAATTTGTCAGCTTCGTCTTTAAACGTAGAATCATCAGAGCAATTTCTGCGTGTTCTAAGGTATTGTGTATAGGGTATGGAAGACAGCAGGGGTTTGGGATGGGAGCTAGTCATGTGTAGAAGCGACTTTCCTGCTGTGGGTTTACAGTAGAGCTGGCCCGAAAGACTGCCATCAAGTTGTTTCCTAACCAGCACATCCAGAAAAGTAATCTCTGTTGTACTATATGACATAGTAAAGCAGAGATTGAATTCATTGAGATTGATTGCGGCTAGAAATTCATGTAAAAGCTCAACGGTGCCGTCCCATATGAGAAACACATCGTCTATATATATATATATATATATATATATATATATATATATGCCATGTTAAAACATGGCACATATAGGCAGACAAGGAATTGTTGGTAAGCAGTGAATGTTCCCACTCCCCCAGGTACAGATTGGCGTACGAAGGGGCACAACATGTCCCAACGCCCTGTACCTGGAGGTAGTGGGAACCATCAAAGAAAAATACGTTGTGGGATAGTATGAATTCAAGAGAGTTCAAGATGAACTCATTGTATTCGGGCTTACATTCAGTGAATTGTGAAAGTGCATGGCGCACCATCGCTGCAGGGAGGATCGGGCGTCCCTTGTGAACGCGCTTTGGCGAATTTGCATACTGACACATGGACCTCCCTTGCCATTTGTGGACCCCTGCAGCCAGCATGTGACCCCTTATTTGTATGTTTTTCTTTCTCGAACATCACGGGACACAGAGCCTCAGTAATTACTGATGGTTATATAGGTGTCACTGGTGATTGGACACTGGCACACCCTATCAGGAAGTTCAACCCCCTATATAATCCCTCCCCCTTGCAGGGATACCTCAGTTTTTACGCCAGTGTCTTAGGTGATGGACGTGTAAAGATGTCCTGTGCTGAGCTCCAAAGGGAATATCCTAAGGTCCTATACTGGGGAAAGCCAGGCGAACCGGATCCATTCAAAGTGTCCTTTCATGGCCGAATTGAATGGTACCCGGGCCTCGTGTCCGAAGAAACAAGGTTTTACCCGTAACGCTTCTCTTTTTAGAGAGCTGGACCCCACAGATCAGAAAATGGCTTTAAACTTCCTAATTTCTGGCGAGGTGCTTTACGGTTCCAGAACTGTTGGATCCCCCTATTCGTAGGGGGCCCCAGTCTCTGACGGTTTTTTCAAACGGAGCCCACCATGAGAGGTGAAGATTGGGTCTGTGTAAACAGCACCCTGCAGCTGGATAAGGTAAGAGGACATTCCACAGAATTTTTGAGTTCTAGTGGCTTTTCTCCTTTAAGGTAAATGCATGCTATGCCTATTGTGACCACCGGGGGCTGCCAAGAGCACAAACCTGCACATGCTGACTGTCTGTCTCAGTGTTTTCATCGCTGATTATGTCCCAGCGTCTCAAGCCGGCTGCAAAAAGGTAATATGGAAGGGGGGATTTCTCATGTTTGAATGTTCCCCCCCCAGGCTAGAGAGGGGCCACAGGGGTCTAGAAAGTGGTTATACCACCCAGGCTCTGCGGCCTAATGGCCACCATCTCTGAAGATAGCCGTTTAGGCAGATCTTGCTACCAGCCTCTCCCTCTCTCCTCCCCCGCCCCCAGCTTTTCTCCAGAAGCATGACAGGAGAGTCGGCCAGCGTGGGAAGAGCTCGTTTTTTTCAAAACTCGAGGGGGGGGCGGTAGGGGGGGGGGCGGGACGTCAGCACAGGTGCTTAGACTCTCACTCAGGCCAGCTGCAGGCTATTAAAGGCACTCTGTACAGGTGCACACAGCCTTCTGAGAGACACAGAGCTGACGGTCGCATGTAAGGTGGGACACAGGCATTCTCCTAGGCAGCATTTACTGAAGTAACACCAGACTGAGCATTGGGTTGCAAGGCTTTTAGCCAGACTACATCGCTCAGCGGGCAGTGTTCATTTATATACCTCACACCTTGTTGCTTTGCACTATGGGTAGAAGAGGTTCAAGCACCCCAGGAACCAGAGACACTAGGGGATCTCATTCAGGTTCTGAGGGCCCTCTGTCGGCAGCATCCTCCCCCCCTAAAGATGGGCCAGGGACGGCTAGCCAGGGAGAGCCATCGGGGTCAGGGGCTACACCTGCTTCTGGCACTTCAGCCCCTGTATACATTACACAAGAGGTTTTTTCCTCAACCATTAATAATGGTCTACAGGAAAGATTAATGGCCGTGATTACGTCTTCACTCAGTGGAAAGAAACGTACTAGGCTTTCCTCTGTTCCCCAAGACCCTCAGACAGAGGAGCTCTGGGATAGTGGAGATGAATTCCTTTCAGAGGATCAGGATGGGACGGATGATTCCTCTTCCGAGGATTCAGGTTGAGAGGGACCCTCTGCGACTTCCCAAGAGGAGAAAGTCTTAGTGCAGATCCTCACTGGATTGGTCCGATCCACATTTAAGTTGCCCATACCTGAAACTGCTAAAGAATCCTCTTCTGCTTTGGGGTCACTGAAACCTTTCCAAGCAGCACATACTTTTCCTGTTCATACTTTACTTGAAAAGCTCATTTATTCTGAGTGGGATCACCCAGACAAACGTTTTTTTCCGCCGAGAAAGTTTTCAACACTTTATCCGATGGAAGAAAAGTTTATCAAAATGTGGGGAATACCGGCTATTGATGCCGCCATTTCCTCCGTAAATAATAGCCTGACTTGTCCTGTAGACAATGCTCAGATGCTCAGGGATCCTGTAGATAAAAGGATGGAATCCCTATTGAAGGATGTTTTCTCCTTAGCAGGATCAGTGGCCCAACCTGCAGTAGCAGCGATTGGAGTCTGTCAATACTTAAGAGACCATGTTAAGCAGGTCATCAAAGTATTACCTGAACAGCAGGCCCAGGGGTTTGCTAACCTTCCAGCGGCCTTATGCTTTGTGGTTGACGCCATTAGAGATTCTATTGTGCAAACCTCCCGTCTTTCACTGGGGTTGGTGCATATACGTAGAATCCTATGGTTGAAAAATTGGTCAGCCGAATGAACCATGTAAGAAGCTCCTGGCTGGGTTTCCATTTCGTGGTGCAAGGTTGTTTGGAGAGGACTTGGATAACTATATCAAGAGAATCTCTTGGGAAAAGCACTCTCTTACCTGTCAAGAAGAAGAGCAAGCGTCCCTCTTTCAAACGGACTTTCCCCAGCGCCAGGGGCTTCAGCCTCCAGGCAGTCTCGACGGCCGCCTCCATCGGGGTCCAGAGACAAGAGTCAACCCCAGGGACAAAAGAAGTCCTGGGGAAAGAAGCCTACTAGGCAAAACACTAAGACCTCTGCATGAAGGGGCGCCCCCGCTCACTCGAGTGGGGGGGAAGACTGTGACAGTTCTCAGAGCTCTGGCAGGAGGACTTCCAGGACAGATGGGTAATCTCCACGGTAACCTTAGGGTACAAGCTGGAGTTTCAGGAATTCCCCTCTCCTCGGTTCCTCAGATCAAGTGTTCCCAGAGACCTAGAGAAGAAGCAGTCGCTCCTTCTAGCGTTAGAGCGACTTTTGTCGCAGGAGGTCATTATGATAGTTCCTGCAAAGGACCAGGGATTGGGCTTCTATTCCAACCTTTTTACGGTCCAAAAGCCAAATGGGGATGTCAGGCCCATTCTGGACTTAAGGGATCTGAACCGATTCCTAAGGATTCAATCCTTCCGCATGGAATCAATTCGAACAGTAGTTCCCACCCTGCAGGGAGGAGAATTTCTGGCATCAATAGACATCAGAGATGCATATCTGCATGTACCCATTTTTCCTGCTCATCAGAAGTTTCTGCGCTTCGAGGTAGGAGGGCGCCATTTCCAGTTTGTGGCTCTGCCTTTCGGGATAGCCACTGCACCTCGAGTGTTCACAAAGATCTTGGCTCCTCCTCTGGCCAGATTAAGGGCTCAGGGTATCACTGTCATAGCATACCTAGACGACCTGCTCTTGATAGACCGGTCGGTAGCCTCTTTGAATGGAAACTTGAGGACCACAGTCAGGTATCTAGAACACCTGGGTTGGATCCTCAACTTAGAAAAGTCTTTCCTAAAACCAGTAAGAAGACTGGAGTATTTAGGTCTGATTATAGATACAAGCCAGGAGAAAATATTTCTACCCCAGGCAAAGATCACTGCTTTGAGAGAGCTGATTCTGACAGTAAGGACCAAGAAGGGTCCCTCAGTCCGCCTTTGTATGAGGCTACTAGGGAAGATGGTGTCTTCATTCGAAGCAGTTCCCTATGCTCAGTTTCACTCAAGAATGCTGCAACACAGTATTCTGTCGACCTGGAACAAGAAGGTTCAGGCATTAGACTTTCCGATGCACCTGTCGCATGTGGTGCGTCAGAGCCTCAATTGGTGGCTCATACCCGAAAACCTGCAGAAGGGGAAATCCTTTCTACCGGTTACCTGGACAGTGGTAACAACAGATACCAGTCTGTCAGGTTGGGGAGCAGTTCTGGAACAGGCTGCGGTCCAAGGGGTATGGTCCAAGACAGAGAGGACCTTACCCATCAACATTCTGGAGATCCGGGCGATACATCTAGCTCTAAAGGCCTGGACTATCAGGCTACAGGGTTGCCCGGTCAGTATCCAGTCCGACAATGCCACAGCAGTGGCTTATGTCAATCATCAAGGAGGCACCCGGAGCCGAGCTGCTCAAAAGGAGGTGAACCAGATCTTAGTCTGGGCAGAGATGCATGTGCCATGCATATCGGCAGTTTTCATCCTGGGAATAGAGAATTGGCAGGCGGACTATCTAAGTCGCCAGCAGTTACTTGCAGGGGAATGGTCTCTGCATCCTGACGTCTTTTGGGCCGTATGCCAAAGATGGGGGGTTCCAGATGTAGATCTCTTTGCATCCCGATTCAACAAAAAGATAGACAGATTTGTGGCAAGGACAAAAGATCCTCTTGCATGCGGGACGGATGCGTTGGTGATTCCGTGGCATCGGTTCTCACTGATTTACGCATTCCCGCCTATTCTGCTACTACCACGACTCCTTCGCAGGATCAGGCAGGAAAGGAAGTCGGTACTTCTGGTGGCCCCCGCTTGGCCCAGAAGGACTTGGTATGCAGAAATAGTAAGGATGACAGTAGGTTCCCCGTGGACCCTACCGGTACGCCCAGACCTGTTATCTCAAGGTCCAGTGTTCCATCCCGCCTTACAAAGGCTAAATTTGACGGTTTGGCTATTGAGACCCACGTTCTGAAGAGTCGTGGGCTGTCAGGTCCTGTCATAACTACCTTGATCAATGCAAGGAAGCCAGCTTCCAGAATGATTTATCATAGAGTTTGGAGGACTTATGTATCCTGGTGTGAATCCAGAGGTTGGCATCCCAGGAAATATGTCATAGGTAGAATTCTTGATTTTCTACAATTAGGATTAGAGATGAAGCTGGCCTTGAGTACCATCAAGGGCCAGGTCTCTGCTTTATCAGTATTGTTTCAATGGCCACTTGCTTCGCATTCTTTGGTCCGAAACTTTATGCAGGGGGTGATGCGTCTTAATCCTCCGGTTAGGGCGCCCCTAAACCCCTGGGACTTGAGCTTGGTTCTGTCAGTGTTACAGAAACAGCCTTTTGAACCAATAAGTCAGATTCCTTTGGTCTTGTTGACAAGGAAATTAATTTTTCTGGTGGCCATCTCTTCTGCTAGAAGAGTTTCAGAATTAGCAGCTCTTTCCTGTAAGGAGCCTTATTTGATTGTATACAAGGATAGAGTGGTACTGCGCCCTCATCCTAGTTTTTTACCGAAGGTGGTTTCTGATTTTCATTTAAACCAAGACATTGTTCTACCTTCCTTTTTTCCAGATCCCTGTTCTCCGGAAGAGAGATCTCTACATTCGTTGGATGTAGTAAGAGCAGTTAAGGCCTATCTAGGGGCAACTGCTCAGATCCGCAGGACGGACGTCTTGTTCGTGCTGCCAGAGGGTCCCAATAGAGGACAGGCAGCGTCAAAAGCTACCATTTCTCAATGGATTCGACAGTTGATCATTCAAGCTTACGGTTTGAAACAGAAGATTCCTCCGTTTCAGATCAGGGCACATTCCACAAGGGCTATTGGTGCTTCTTGGGCAGTGCATCACCGGGCCTCTATGGCTCAAATCTGCAAGGCCGCAACCTGGTCTTCAGTTCATACATTCACCAGATCCTATCAGGTGGATGTGAGAAGGCATGAGGATATCGCCTTTGGGCGTAGTGTGCTGCAGGCAGCGGTACAGGGTCCTCAGGTCTGATTGCACCCTACTTGGTCGTGGTTCCCCCCCCTCAGGTAGCATTGCTCTGGGACATCCCATCAGTAATTACTGTGGCTCTGTGTCCCGTGATGTTCGAGAAAGAAAATAGGATTTTTTAAAACAGCTTACCTGTAAAATCCTTTTCTTTCGAAGGACATCACGGGACACAGAGGTCCCGCCCCTGTTCTAATACACTATATTGCTTGGCTACAAAACTGAGGTATCCCTGCAAGGGGGAGGGATTATATAGGGGGTTGAACTTCCTGATAGGGTGTGCCAGTGTCCAATCACCAGTGATACCCTATATAACCCATCAGTAATTACTGAGGCTCTGTGTCCCGTGATGTCCTTCGAAAGAAAAGGATTTTACAGGTAAGCTGTTTTAAATAAATCCTATTTTTACCCCTCACATGAGATTGACTATGTAAGTACTATACATTTGGTTACTTCATATAGCGGCATGAATAAGCCATCCTTTGAGGTTTTCTTTGCTATGTCACTGCTGTAATATGATTACATATTTACATATCTATATTTCAGAGACAAGAAATATTTCTACCCATCTGTGGAAACTCCCCTGAAGAAGGAATATATACGTCCGATTACGTTTTTTTCCGAAACATGTCGGGATGTACACATTAGCCACCTACCCCTACCATACCCACCTGGATTGGGTTGGTCTCCTGGGTTTGATGGCTTTGGGTGATAGTTTATATCCATGCTTTGTATGTCTTATATCAACTCATTTCTACATTATTCACTTTGTTTATTGGTTTTTTGTCTTTTAGATATATTTTTCATATTTGTAAATCAATAAAGCTGGCATATGTTTGCCTTTTACTCATAATTACTTTTCCTACTTTCTTCCTGCCCCAAAAAGTCCAAAGGGGCGTCCCTTTTATGCACTCTGTCACATATAATTTAATAAACATTTTTTTATGTGTTGTGTCTTTTTTCCCTTTAGGTTACACCGGTGTCTCTTTTTCCCGAACATAAGATTGTTCATGTTTTTTATTACTACATGCATTTTCAATATGTGAATGTTCAGCAGGTGGGGAGGATTTTTCCATCTTCTTAATGGTTAAACTTTGGACTCTGGATGGTCTCAGGTGCTTTCCATATCATGATCTATGACATAGAGGTTTTATCTATTTGTCTAATTACTTAGGTGTGTATATATCTCTGTATGTATATTCTGTACTTTAGTTATGACTAAGCCCCGTGTCTGGGGTGAAACATGTCAGTGGCTGTGCAGTTAGTCTGTACTTACCTTTGATGCCTTGATTTTAATTTTTCAATAAAGGTTAATATTTGGAGTGCGGATATCCAGACATTTATTTTTTTTATTTCATCTTTTGTTCTACTAAGAAGTATATGCGCAGTTACTTGACCAGTGTAGTCCATATGTCTCCAACCTTCTTAGACTGCCCAACCACTCCACCAACACCCTCTTACCATTCTAAATTAACGAGACCACACCTGAAGTTGGAGTATAACTGGCCATAGCAGCCTTTTATTAACAAAATATCAATAACTCAAACTTTTAAACATAACATCTATAACGTCTGTTGGTCTTTGACGGCACCCCGAACTTCACACTTCTTCCACCACTACACTGCGGGACATCACAGCACCAAGTGGCGCAGCAGATTTATCACTGGCTATGACAATGCTGAGATGCGGTTGATAACTTGCACCACTCCCATGTTGTCACAGTTCAACCTAATCTTCAGGTTCCTACAAGACTCCCCCCATATCTCCATAGCCAGAACCACCGGAAAAAGTTATGAAAGCACCATGTTTCGAATCAAACCAGCTTCCACCCATGACCTAGGCCAAGGTTCTGCACTCCATTGTCCCTGATAAAATGTCCCATACCTGGTAGACCCAGCCGCGTCTGTAACTAGCTCTAAGTCAAAATTACTCACCGGGCCAGACATCCAGACCGATCGACCATTGTATGCTTTCAAAAACGAGTGCCACACTTTTAAATTCTCACGATGATCCCTATTCAGCCTAATAAAATGGGTGGAGGACTTAATCCCAGTTGTCGCTGCAGCCATCCTCCGGCAGAAAACTCTCCCCATCGGTATTATGCAACAGGCAAAATTAAACATCCCCAATAATGATTGAAGTGTCAGAAGTTGCACCTGGAGCTGCCCCATGATCCCTCGAATCTCCAACTTGAGCGCCGCTAATTTGTCCTCATACAAGCGTCATTCCATAGCACCAGAATCCAGCACTATAACTAAGAAACCAAGCTCTGTGGTCAGGCCCTCAGTCTTTTCCGCCGCCAACGGAATACCCAACCTACACGCAACGTGCTGCAATGTAGACAGGAGAATCGCACACACATTGGATGAAGGTGGCCCCACACAAAGGAACTCATCCAAATAATGGATGACCGAATACAGGTCCGACACGTCTCTAACCACCCATAACAAAAATGAGATGAACATTTCAAACATGGCGCATGAAATGGAGCAGCCCATGGGCAGGCAGCGATCCACATAAAATTCCTCTTGCCAGCAGCACCCCAGTAGCCAAAAACTGTCCGGATGCACCGGTGGAAAGCGAAAAGTGGATTCAATGTCAGCTTTTGCCATCAGCCCCCCCCTGCCCATATCTCCTCACCCACCTAACAGCTGCGTCAAATAAGGTGTAGGACTGTGCAAGCTTCAGGGTCTATCGAATCATTAACCAAACCCCTTTTGGGAAATATAGGTGGTAAATAAGGCAAAACTTGTTAGGTTCCTTCTTAGGCACCACCCCCAGAGGTGAAACAACCAAAGTCTGCAAAGGCTTCTCAGAGAACGGACCACCCATGCACCCCAGTGCCACTTCCTTGGCCAATTTTTCTGAAAACACCCCGGGAGTTGTAAAGCTGATCTCAAATTCCTTGCCATAGGTGGGACATGTGACAGGGTACATGGAATCCTGAAAGCCTCCGAGAAACCTGGCCAGGATTTTTGCCGCTTCCCGATCCGGGAAACTATTTAGAAAAGTTTGCATCCTTTTCCCCTTCACCAGTGTTATCCTATTTGTGAGCAAACTCAGTGGCACGTTTACCCTTTTTAAAGCATCGGGATAGAGGATGTGCACCCCCGCATCCAGAGAAAGCTCGTGCTTGAAACGACAGGACCCCCCAAACTTACAGGAGCCCTCATTATACTGCCAGCAGATCCCTCTTTTTTTTTTCTGGCCGACAGTCCCCAGGAAGGCGCACCCCCAGCCCCCCCCTTGAATAAACTGGCTCGGGGGTCGATTCGGGGACATAAGCTTCATCCAATGATGTCTTTGTGGTCCCATCTGAGTGACGGACGGACCGCCCTATGCTACCTGAACTGTTCATCATACCTCAGCCACGCTGACCCCCCATACACCCGATGGGCCTCACCGACGACGTCCATGTAACAAAACAGAGATGAACAATGTTCTGGGTTCCTCTCCCCTATAACTCTCACCATAATGTCAAACGCCTGTAACCAGTTAACAAACGTCCGAGGAATCAACCTATACCTCTGCTTCTCCTCACCCTCCTTCTTGGAGTCCCAATTACATTTTTCCAGAGGCAGTAATGAGAAGATCTCCACATACACACCCTTGCAAATTTTTTCCCGGACTTCTTGCTTCAAATGTGCCCCTAAGGGACCCTCAAAGCACACATACATTTCACATTTTGCCGCGTCCACGATCCTCACCACATCCTTTCTACCCGTGCCCTCATGTGACGCTCCTGCTTCTTCCCCAGCATTGGCATTCACTGCCGCCACTTCTAAGGGAGAGGCGGGAGCTATGACTGGGCTGTGGGGACCCCCGTGACCTGGGATGGTGTAGCTGGGGTCCAATCCCGGGTTGCCCCCCCCGAATTTCCCCCCACAACTGGTTATACCCATAGTGACACATGGTGACACATGTGGGGACTGACCCTGACCCCCCCCCGAAAAACATTGGATTAGATCCCACAACCCCCCTAGCAAATCCAGCAACTGTGCTTCTGACCCCAAACTGGCGGACAACGCCCCCGCCACTCCGGGGGTAGCTGCCGTGGCCGCAGGTGGCTGTGCTTCAGCTCTGCCAGTCCCTGCCGGCTCCCCATCTTCCAATCCCAACAAACCACAAAGTGCAGCATTTAAAGAAGTATGTAAAACAGGTAACTTACCGGGCCGACCAGGAATGACCCCCCACAGCCACCGCTCCCACCTTCATCGTGCCGCGAGCCTCTGTGACTCTTCTTCCTCCGAACCAGACAGCTCCACTTCGGACTGTACTTCAGGAGCCTGCGGCAATGAACTCTGCAGCCCCCAGGCGAGGAGGGTCTGGAGGCTGTGGATCCCTGCCGTGGATGCGACCGCCCACCAGCACCGGACCTACTTGCTGCTGTGCTACTGTGTGTGTCCCATCTTGTGGAGCCCTGGCAAGGCCTACCCCCTCGTCTTCCTCCGCTCTGCACCCCATCTGACCTGGCTGTTGTACCCCTCTGTGTCCTGAAAAAATAATCACCCACCCAGATTTTAAGGGGAACCCTATGCCAAAATGTAGGGTCCCCACAAAATCCATACCAGACACTTATCTGAGCTTGCAGCTCAGCAGGTTGAGAAGAGTGAGGGGACGATTGAGCGCCCCCCCTTCTGAATCATACCAGGCCACATGTCCTCAACATGAGGGGGTGGGTGCATTGGGTCAGGGGGGTGCTCTGCCCCCCATCACAAAGCACCTTGTCCGCATGTTGATGGGAACAAGGGCCTCTTCCCAGCAAACCCTGGGCTGTGGTTGTCGGAGTCTGCGGGTGTCGGTGGGGAGGCCGGCTGACAGATGATGACTTATGGTTGTTAAGGACGCGGGCGGCCGGCTTCCCATCCCCCTGCTTAACAACCAGCTATTTCTTCACACAGAATTAGAATCAGTCGATCATTTTTCGACCAATCCGGATTCTAATCATTCTACAAAGTTTGAATTCATTAGAAAATTTATAAATGAAACAAATTTTTATGAAAGCAAAATGAAATTTAACAAAAACTGAATGAAACAAAATGAATTCCATAACGAAACAAAATTAGTAACATAACTAATCTAATCCAAAATCCACAATCCATACCAGACACTTATCTGAGCCTGCAGCCCAGCAGGTCAGGAAAGGGGAGGGGACAAGTGAGCCCCTCCTACTGAACCATACCAGGCCACATGTCCTCAACATGAGAGTTGTGTGCTTTAGGGCGGGGGGGCTCTGCCCCCTGAAACCACCTTACTTCCATGTTGATGCGGACAAGGGCCTTTTCCTGACAACACTGGCCAGTGGTTGTTGGGATCTGTGGGCGGGGGCTTATCAGAATCTGGAAGCCCTTTTTAACAATGGGGCCCCCAGATCCCGCCCCCTATGTGAATGGGTATCAGGTACATCGTACCCCTACCCATTCACCAAAAAAGTATAAAAAAGTAATCATCACAAGAAACAGTTTTTGATAAATCCTTTATTAAAAAATAAAAAAATAGTGTCCCTCAATTTAAATCCATTTTCAATCACGCCGCCCGCCAGACCCGAAAAATAAAAAAACATTAAAAATGCTCCCCCATCTGGGAGGCCTCTCACCATATGCCCGCTCTGTGCTTTGACATTTCTTATATAGGCAGGAGGCGGGGCCACCTGGCTATGTCACCACCCCTTCTGACATCACGTGATTCTATCTATATCCAATCATTGATCAATATTCCTGTAAACAGAGCCGAGGATTTCCACTTTCTGAGACTGTATACCCCTCCCCCGTCACTAAGGATAAGCTGAACACCCCTCCCACCAGAACACGGGAACATCATTAAAGTCTATGGGACACGAACATGAAAAATCAAAAGTGCTCATTTTAAAGGCTTATATGCAAGTTATTGTCATAAAAAGTGTTTGGGGACCCGGGTCCTGCCCCAGGGGAGTGCTTGGGGATCCGGGTCCTGCCCCAGGGGAGTGTTTGGGGACCCGGGTCCTGCCCCAGGGGAGTGTTTGGGGACCCGGGTACTGCCCCGAGGGAGTGTTTGGGGATCCGGGTCCTGCCCCGGGGGAGTGTTTGGGGATCCGGGTCCTGCCCCGGGGGAGTGTTTGGGGACCCGGGTCCTGCCCCAGGGGAGTGTTTGGGGACCCGGATACTGCCCCGAGGGAGTGTTTGGGGACCCGGGTCCTGCCCCGGGGGAGTGTTTGGGGATCCGGGTCCTGCCCCGGGGGAGTGTTTGGGGACCCGGGTCCTGCCCCAGGGGAGTGTTTGGGGACCCGGGTCCTGCCCCGGGGGAGTGTTTGGGGACCCGGGTCCTGCCCCGGGGGAATGTTTGGGGACCCGGGTCCTGCCCCGGGGGAGTGTTTGGGGACCCGGGTCCTGCCCCGGGGGAGTGTTTGGGGACCCGGGTCCTGCCCCGGGGGAGTGTTTGGGGACCCGGGTCCTGCCCCGGGGGAGTGTTTGGGGACCCGGGTCCTGCCCCGGGGGAATGTTTGGGGACCCGGGTCCTGCCCCGGGGGAGTGTTTGGGGACCCGGGTCCTGCCCCGGGGGAATGTTTGGGGACCCGGGTCCTGCCCCGGGGGAGTGTTTGGGGACCCGGGTCCTGCCCCGGGGGAGTGTTTGGGGACCCGGGTCCTGCCCCGGGGGAGTGTTTGGGGACCCGGGTCCTGCCCCAGGGGAGTGTTTGGGGACCCGGGTCCTGCCCCAGGGGAGTGTTTGGGGACCCGGGTCCTGCCCCAGGGGAGTGTTTGGGGACCCGGGTCCTGCCCCAGGGGAGTGTTTGGGAACCCGGGTCCTGCCCCAGGGGAGTGTTTGGGGACCCGGGTCCTGCCCCAGGGGACATGGATCAATGCAAAATAAAGTTTTAAATACGTCCGTTTTTTCAGGAGCAGTGATTTTAATAATGCTTAAAGTCAAACAATAAAAGTGTAATATCCCTTTAAATTTTGTACCTGGGGGGTGTCTATAGTATGCCTGTAAAGGGGCGCATGTTTCCTGTGTTTAGAACAGTCTGACAACAAAATGACATTTCAAAGGAAAAAAGTAAAAGAAAAGTGTGGTGCGTTTCGTGGCTGATGGGCCACTTATCAGGAGAAGTAAGAAGATGAATCTATGAATAAAAGATATTGTCTTATATAAAGATGAGCAGAATTATTATTATAATCCCACCAGACAATACATGATAACTCACAGGAGATCGTATGGTGGGGGAGGGGTGCCGGGCATCGAACGTCATCCGAAACGGGAGCCGCGGAGAAGATCTCGGAGGAGGAGCCCCACAGGTGTCCCCCAGAGCAGACATCCGACCACAAGACAATCCTGTGTATGAAGGGAAAGTGACGGGGGAGGGGAAAACGTGAGGGGGGGAGTGAAGGAGCCGTGCTGGAGGGATGGAGGAGTAGTAGTAATAGTGTTGTAGTGTAGTATAGAGTAGTAGTAGTGCAGTGCAGTAATGTAGTAGTAGTAGTAGTAGTAGTGTAGTAAAAGAGTAGTAATAGTAGTAGTAGTGTAGTAATAATAGTGTAGCTTAGTAGTAGTAGTAGTAGTAGTAGTAGTGTAGTAGTAGTAGTGGTTGAGTAATTTAGTAGTAGTAATAGTAGTGTAGTGGTAGTAGTGTAGTAACGGTGTAGTAATAGTAGTAGTGTAGTGGTGTAGTAGTAGAAGTAGTATTGTTGTAGTAGTAGTGTAGTAGTAATGGTGTGTAGTAGTGTAGTGTATTGTTGTAGTTTAGTAGTAGTGGTGCAGTAGTAGTGTTAGTGTAGTAGTAGTAGTAGGAGTGCAGTAGTAGTAATGTGGCAGTAGTGTAGTAGTAGTAGTAGTGTAGTATTTGTAGTAATAGTGTAGTGTAGTAATGTAGTAGTAGTGGTGTAGTTGTAGTAGTTGTAGTGTAGTAGTATTATTAGTAGTACTGTAGTAGTAGTAGTAGTAGTAGTAGTAGTAGTGTAGTAGGAGTAGTAAAGTAGTAGTAGTGTAGTAGGTTAGTAGTAGTGTAGTAGTAATAGTAGTGTAGTAGTAGTAAAGTAGTGTAGTAGTAGTAATAGTAGTAGTACAGTAGCAATAGTTGTAGTGTAGTAGTAGTAGTAGTATTAGTAGTAATGTAATAGTAATATTACTAGTAGTAATGTAGTAGTGTAGTAGGGTACAGTAGTAGTGGTGTAGTAGTAATAGTAGTAGTACAGTAGCAATAGTATTAGTGTACTAGTAGTATTAGTTGTAGTGTAGTGGCAGTAGTGTAGTAGGAGTAGTAGTAGTAGTAGTAATAGTAGTAGTAGTAATAGTAGTGGTAGTGTAGTAGGAGTGGTAGGGTAGTAGTAGTGTAGTAATAGTAGTAGTGTAGTAGTAGTGGTAGTAGTAGTGATAGTAGTAGTAGTAGTAGTGTAGTAGTGTAGTAGTAGTAATAGTAGTAGTAGTAGTAGTAGTAATAGTAGTAGTAATAGTAGTAGTGTAGTAGTAGTGTAGTGTAGTAGTGTAGTAGTAGTAATAGTAGTAGTGTAGTAGTAGTAGTGTAGTGTAGTAGTGTAGTAGTAGTAATAGTAGTAGTGTAGTAGTAGTAATAGTAGTAGTAGTAATAGTAGTGGTAGTGTAGTAGGAGTGGTAGGGTAGTAGTAGTGTAGTAGTAGTGGTAGTAGTAGTGATAGTAGTAGTAGTAGTAGTGTAGTAGTGTAGTAGTAGTAATAGTAGTAGTAGTAGTAGTAGTAATAGTAGTAGTAATAGTAGTAGTGTAGTAGTAGTAATAGTAGTAGTGTAGTAGTAGTAGTGTAGTGTAGTAGTGTAGTAGTAGTAATAGTAGTAGTGTAGTAGTAGTAGTGTAGTGTAGTAGTAGTAGTAGTGTAGTAGTAGTGTAGTAGTAGTGTAGTAGTAATGTCTTTTTTGATATCTGAGATAATTATCTTTCTCATTAAATTTCCAGCATGTGGGATGATAATCCGGATTGTCTTTATAACAATGTTTTATGTTTTATGTTGTATAAATGTATAAAGGTTTCCTATTTAGGAAGTTTGTCATTTATACCGACTTCATTAACCGCTTCACCCCCGGAAGATTTACCCCCCTTCCTGACCAGAGCACTTTTTGTGATTCGCACTGCGTCGCTTTAACTGACAATTGCGCGGTCGTGCGACGTTCTACCCAAACAAAACTGACGTCCTTTTTTTTCCCACAGATTTTCTTTTGGTGGTATTTGATCATCTCTGCATTTTTTTTGCGCTATAAACTAAAAAATAGCGCCAATTTAAAAAAAAAAAAAACACAATATTTTGTACTTTTTGCTATAATAAATATCACCCTTTATTTAAAAAAAAAAGCAATATTTTCCTCAGTTTAGGCCGATCGTATTCTTCTACATATTTTTGGTAAAAAAAAATTGCAATAAGTGTTTATTGATTGGTTTGTGCAAAAGTTATACATCTACAAAATAGGGGATAGATTTATGTCATTTTTATTATTATTTGTTTTTACTAGTAATGGTGGCGATCTATCGGGACTGCGACATTATGGCGGACACATCGGACACATCGGACACATCGGACACATCGGACACATCGGACACATCGGAGACATCGGACACATCGGACACATCGGACACATCGGACACATCGGACACATCGGACACATCGGAGACATCGGAGACATCGGACACATCGGAGACATCGGAGACATCGGAGACATCGGACACATCGGACACATCGGACACATCGGAGACATCGGACACATCGGACACATCGGACACATCGGACACATCGGACACATCGGACACATCGGACACATCGGTCACATCGGAGACATCGGAGACATCGGAGACATCGGACACATCGGACACATCGGACACATCGGAGACATCGGACACATCGGACACATCGGAGACATCGGACACATCGGACACATCGGACACATCGGAGACATCGGACACATCGGAGACATCGGACACATCGGACACATCGGACACATCGGAGACATCGGAGACATCGGAGACATCGGACACATCGGAGACATCGGAGACATCGGACACATCGGACACATCGGAGACATCGGACACATCGGACACATCGGAGACATCGGAGACATCGGAGACATCGGACACATCGGACACATCGGAGACATCGGAGACATCGGAGACATCGGACACATCGGACACATCGGAGACATCGGACACATCGGACACATCGGAGACATCGGACACATCGGAGACATCGGACACATCGGAGACATCGGAGACATCGGACACATCGGACACATCGGACACATCGGAGACATCGGACACATCGGACACATCGGAGACATCGGTCACATCGGAGACATCGGAGACATCGGACACATCGGACACATCGGACACATCGGAGACATCGGAGACATCGGACACATCGGAGACATCGGACACATCGGACACATCGGACACATCGGAGACATCGGACACATCGGACACATCGGAGACATCGGAGACATCGGACACATCGGACACATCGGACACATCGGAGACATCGGACACATCGGACACATCGGAGACATCGGACACATCGGACACATCGGAGACATCGGAGACATCGGTCACATCGGACACATCGGACACATCGGACACATCGGAGACATCGGAGACATCGGAGACATCGGACACATCAGACACATCGGACACATCGGACACATCGGAGACATCGGACACATCGGAGACATCGGAGACATCGGAGACATCGGAGACATCGGACACATCGGACACATCGGAGACATCGGACACATCGGAGACATCGGACACATCGGACACATCGGAGACATCGGAGACATCGGACACATCGGACACATCGGACACATCGGAGACATCGGACACATAGGACACATCGGACACATCGGACACATCGGACACATCGGAGACATCGGAGACATCGGACACATCGGAGACATCGGAGACATCGGACACATCGGACACATCGGACACATCGGACACATCGGAGACATCGGAGACATCGGAGACATCGGACACATCGGAGACATCGGACACATCGGACACATCGGAGACATCGGAGACATCGGAGACATCGGACACATCGGAGACATCGGACACATCGGAGACATCGGACACATCGGAGACATCGGACACATCGGAGACATCGGTCACATCGGACACATCGGAGACATCGGAGACATCGGACACATCGGACACATCGGAGACATCGGACACATCGGACACATCGGAGACATCGGAGACATCGGAGACATCGGACACATCGGACACATCGGACACATCGGACACATCGGACACATCGGACACATCGGAGACATCGGAGACATCGGACACATCGGAGACATCGGAGACATCGGAGACATCGGACACATCGGACACATCGGACACATCGGAGACATCGGAGACATCGGACACATCGGAGACATCGGACACATCGGAGACATCGGAGACATCGGAGACATCGGAGACATCGGACACATCGGAGACATCAGAGACATCGGACACATCGGACACATCGGACACATCGGACACATCGGAGACATCGGAGACATCGGAGACATCGGACACATCGGACACATCGGACACATCGGACACATAGGACACATCGGACACATCGGACACATCGGACACATCGGACACATCGGACACATCGGAGACATCGGAGACATCGGAGACATCGGACACATCGGACACATCGGACACATCGGACACATAGGACACATAGGACACATAGGACACATAGGACACATCGGACACATCGGAGACATCAGAGACATCGGAGACATCGGACACATCGGACACATAGGACACATAGGACACATCGGACACATCGAACAATTTTGACACATTTTTGGGACCATTGGCATTTATACAGCGATCAGAGCTATAAAAATGCACTGATTACTGTATAAATGTGACTGTCAGGGAAGGGGTTAACACTAGGGGGCGATCGAGAGGTTAACTGTGTTCTCTGACTGTGTTCTAACTGAAGGGGGGAGGGGCATGTCTGGGGAAGATGACAGATCGCTGTTCATACTTTGTATGTCTCTTCTCCCCTCAGAGAACCAAGTACTGTGTTTACACGCACAGATCCCGGTTCTCGGTGTGTCACAATCGATCACGTGAGCCCGGCAGTCATCGCACCCCCTGGGTACTCACATCGGCTCCAGGGGTGAGCAGCGGGCACGTGCCTCCAGCGCCCCCTAGTGCCCACAGGGTGAAGTGACGTAACATAACGTTGTCTCCTCCAGCCGTGACATTCTGTCTCAGTACAACTACAGCGGCTGGTCAGTAATTGGATAATAACCGAGATCATAAATGGAGTGAAATCCAGACAGAGATTCTATGAAGTCCTGATGGAGGAACTTTCCGTGTATAACAGAGGAATATCTCCTTGTAATCATCTGTCTTGTCATCCATCATTGATTATAAGCAGCAAATATTTCCTCAATATAGATATTGATTGGTTGTGACAAAACACAATAAATGATGGAAGAATGTGGCAGTTCTGTGGTACAAACCATTCCTTCTACATTTCACAGTGACGATATCGATCGATACCAAATCCTTCATTAGAGAGGATTGGAGACGCTGATGTGGAATCTTCATTGTGTTTTCAGCAGATTTCTTTATTTCATTGGATAGAGATCAGAGTCTGCAGATGTCTTCATATCACCGAGTCTGAAGTCATCGATCGCCATTTTCCAGTCTTCAACGTTATCTTCACATAAAGTGGCTGTAAATGAGGTTTTGCTCGGTGATAATAATTTACAAGGGATTATAAACTATTATTACCAAGCAAAACCTCATTTACACCAACTTTATGTGAACTTTACTTCATCTACTCAGTCCTTCCTTAAAGTGGAGCTCCAACTGTGAAAACATTTTTTTGGATGAATATCTTCATTTGTAAAGACTTATTACCAGAACTCTCGTGTCTCTTTTTAATCGATGCTCGATTGACGATTTAATTGAGCATGATATGTTTTATTTCTCAGGATCAATGAGGCCAAAGGCCCTGCGAGTATTACTAATACTAGGAATTTACTACAACCTCCCTTCTGGTGAACCTTCAAATTATTGTTTGTTATAGTCGGTGTTATTAAAGTATTATCCTATGTAGAGTATTATCTTCTTACTTTGTTATGTGCTGATCTACCCGATATATTTGTATGTTCCATAATATGCCAATCATTAAATACATTGTAACTATCTTCACCTATCCATTCTCCTGCAACCACGTGCCTCACTCAAACTCCCACCCCCTTGCCCCCCCTCTTTACTACTACTATTACTATTAATACTACTACTACTACTACTACTACCTCTAATACTACACTACTAATACTACACTACTACCTCTAATACTACTATTACTAAACTACTACTATACTACTACTACTACTATTACTACACTACTACCTCTAATACTACTACTACTAATACTACATTACTACTACCTCTAATGCCCCGTACACACGGTCGGATTTTCTGATGGAAAATGTCCGATCGGAGCGTGTTGTCGGAAATTCCGACCGTGTGTGGGCTTCATCGGACATTTTCCATCGGATTTTCCAACACACAAAGTTGGAGAGCAGGAGATAAAATTTTACGACAACAAAATCCGTTGTCGGAAATTCCGATCGTGTGTACACAAATCTGACGCACAAAGTGCCACGCAGAATAAATAAAGAGATGAAAGCTATTGGCCACTGCCCCGTTTATAGTCCCGACGTACGTGTTTCAGAACGATCGGATTTTCTGACAACTTTGTGTGACCGTGTGTATGCAAGACAAGTTTGAGCCAACATCCGTCGGAAAAAATCCTAGGATTTTGTTGTCGGAATGTCCGAACAAAGTCCGACCGTGTGTATGCCCTATAATACTACTACTACTAATACTACACTACTACTACTAACTCTAATACTGCTATTACTAAACTACTACTATTACTACACTACTACTACTACCTCTAATACTACTACTACTACTAATACTACACTACTACTATACTACTACTACACTACTACTACACTACTGCTACTACCTCTAATACTACTACTACTACCTCTAATGCTATGTGCACACAGGCAGACTTTCCAACCGGACTGGTCCGACAGACCGAATCCGGCGGACAATCCGACCGTGTGTGGGCTTCATTGGACTTTTTGGTTAGAGATCCAATTACTTTAGATTTGAAATCTGCTTCAAATCTTCCTCCCGGAACTCCACCGGACTCAGTTCCTATTGGAAAGCCCATTTGTCTGTATGCTGGTCCAACGGACCAGATGCGACGCAAGGGCAGGGCACTACATCTCGTGATATTGACCACACCACCTTATGACGTCACAGTACCAGCATGCCCCAGGCCTGTGACATCATAAGGGGGTGGGGTCATCGCCTATATAAGTCATTGCAGAGCACTCACACACCATTACAGCGGGAGAGAGCGTCGTGTCAACATCGAAAGAAGAGAAGAGGGAAGAAGGGGACACAGAAGTCCGGGCCCCCGCTAGCAAAAGAGCGGCAGAAGATAGCGGAGGAGCCGGCAGAAGAACCGGACACCGGGAGAAGAGGCCGGAGAGCGGCAGAAGACCTGGACACCGGGAGAAGAGGCCGGAGAGCGGGAGAAGAACCGACACCGGGAGAAGAGGCTGGAAAGAGCGGGAGAAGAACCGGACACCGGGAGAAGAGGCCGGAGAGAGCGGGAGAAGAACCAGACACCGGGAGAAGAGGCCGGAGAGAGCGGGAGAAGAACCGGACACCGGGAGAAGAGGCCGGAGAGAGCGGGAGAAGAACCGGACGCCGGGAGAAGAGGACGGAGAGAGCGGGAGAAGAACCGGACGCCGGGACAAGAGACCGGAGAGAGCGGGAGAAGAACCGGACACCGGGAGAAGAGGCCGGAGAGAGCGGGAGAAGAACCGGACACCGGGAGAAGAGGCCGGAGAGAGCGGAGAAGACCCGGACACTGGGAGAAGAGGCCGGAGAGCGGGAGAAGAACCGGACACCAGGAGAAGAGGCCGGAGAGAGCGGGAGAAGAACCGGACACCGGGAGAAGAGGCCGGAGAGAGCGGGAGAAGAACCGGACACCGGGAGAAGAGGCTGGAGAGAGCAGGAGAAGAACTGGACACCGGGAGAAGAGGCCGGAGAGAGCAGGAGAAGAACCGGACACCGGGAGAAGAGGCCGGTGAGAGCGGAAGAAGAACCGGACACCGGGAGAAGAGGCCGGAGAGAGAGGAGAAGACCCGGACACTGGGAGAAGAGGCCGGAGAGCGGGAGAAGAACCGGACACCGGGAGAAGAGGCCGGATTCAGGAGGGGGGAGCCTGACCGGCCAGGCTGCGTGCTCGGATAGGGGTCTGGTATGGATTTTGGGGGGACCCCACGCCGTTTTTCGGCGTAGGGGGTTCCCCTTAAAATCAATACCAGACCTAAGGGCCTGGTATGCCCCGCAACGGGGCTCGCAAGGTGTCAATCTCGCTGATAAAAGCGGAGAGATTGACTTACTTTTCTAGTCCCGTCGTACCCGAGTCATGTTCAAAATGAACGGACTTGTTGGTGTGTGGGCAAGTCCATTCATTCGGAAAGTCCGCCGTAACTCCGTCGGGAAGACCGGCGGACATAGTCTGCCAGAAAGTCCAGTCGTGTGTAGGCAAGTCCGTCTGAAGTCCGTTCGTAAAAAAAGTCAGTCGGAAGTCTGTCAAAAGTCCGTCGGAAAGTCCGCCCATGTGTACTACTACTAATAATACTACACTACCTTACTAAACTACACTACTACTACTACTACTACTACACTACTACTATACTACACTACTAAACTACACTACTACTACTACACTACACTACTAATACACTACTACTACACTACTACTATTATACTACTACTACAATACTACTAACGTACTACACTACACTACTACACAACTACTATACTACTACTACAGTACTACTACTACACTACACCTACTACTACTACTACTACACTACTAAACTACACTACTACACTACACTACTAATACACTACTACTACACTACTACTACAATACTACTACAGTACTACACTACACTACTACACAACTACTATACTACTACTACAATACTACTACTACTACTATAGCACTACACTACACTACTACTCCTACACTACTACTATTATAGTACTACACTACTAGTAGAGTATAAAGAGATGTGGGAACCAATCTGTATAGAATGGGATATATAATGATGGGGGAGGAGATGACAACATATAAAGTTTTCCACACAGATAAAATATCGGAATAAGTGAAGTTTGTGGTGATAAGTAAAGTCTAGAAATGAATCAATAAGTATATAAATAGTAAATAGAAGGGATCACACACCTGACAAGTAAGTGTGGAGTACAGAATAGACAAATAACAAATCTTCTCTACTCTTCTCTCGATCTCTGGTAAAGTCCAAACATCGATCTACAATCACATCCGGTGTGTAACAAATCTCTCTTTACTCCACCGATAGGAAAGGACGGAGACATCTCGAAGATTTGATAATGAAGAAAGTCTATGACCCGGGAGATATAAAAACACTGGAGGACAGAAAAGAGATGGTGATAAGGCAGGCGGATAAAGGAGGAGGAGCTATAGTCATTCGATCGATGGTTGTCTATAAAGAAGAAGTAAATAGACAATTGATCGATGAAACCTCCTACCAGAAATTGTCCAGAAATCCCACAACCAGATACAGGAAGAGATTGGTGAGGGGGTTACAGAGAGGATCTCAGAAGAGTCTATAGAAACAAAATCCCTCCAACCTCATACATGTAGGATTCCGATCATCTACACATAGCTGAAGATCCATAAAAATAAACCCCCTGGAAGATCGATCGTCAATGGGATCCAATCAGTGGGTGTGAGGATTGGAGAATATATTGACTGGTTCTTACAACCTGTAGTGATAAAACCAGGTCATACATCAGAGACACCAAACATCTCATCCAATTATTATATGACATCACTGTGACCGATGGACCGGTGTATATGGCAACACCCAATGTCACGTCACTTTATACGATCATCGATCATGAGGAAGAAATTCAAGAGACCGAATGGGCTCTGAGAGGTCTAAGTGACCTGAAATGTAAACCAAGGAGGATTATTCTGGACTGATTGAGATCTAGTCTGGAGTCTAATTATTTCTGGTACCAGAAAACGTTCTTCAAACAAGTATGGCGGGATTGTAATGGGTACAAGATATGTGTGGAGTGTATCCGACCTGTATATGTCTGAATGGGAGGAAGAGGCTCTATATAAAGAGTTCCCATCGATCGTTATATAGATGATATCATCGTTGTTTGGAGAGGAGACAGAGAAAGAAAGGCCTGGAGCGGGAGGAGTGAAATGGAGCTAGCAGAGGGTCGGCATGACAGGGGGATAAGGGTACAGCAAGGGTTAAAGTGGAAGTTGTTTAGAAAGTTGGTGAGCGAGGGATTGGATAGAAAGTGTAGAGAGGGGAGTGGTTTAGTTTATTTAGGGGGCAGGAGGGGTGTCCCGGGCAACATTGCAGGGAGAGAGTTAAGAGGAGAAGTTTAGCCTCCAGAGTAGAGTGTAATGGCGGACGTCGAAAGTTTGTTAGCCCAGCTACGGGCTGCTGCTACCACCCACGGCCCCGAATGGCTTCATAGCCAGGTGGCTGTGCTCCTCGGAGACCAGGCAGGAGCGGATGTAAAGGGACAGGACCTCCCAGGCGCTCAGAGAGCATCACGCCACGTCAGGAGCCCCCCTGAGCAGGACCCGTCAGGCCCACCGACGGCACCCAGTTTCCACCGCAGTGGGACCTGGACGGAATCCTCGTCATCGGCGGAGCTCAGTGGGCGGGGTTTCGGCACGAGCCAGCGTGTCCCCCCGCCCACTCGGCGAGGTCAGCGTGAGTGTACGGACACTCTCTTGGTTGCTTCTGCAGCCAGGGGGAGGTCTCAGCGTGGGAAGATGACGTCAACAGCGGCCGGGCTTCCCCCATCCTCGGCCGGCGGCTCGGAATTACGGAGCAGTACCCCTTCCAGGAGGAGTGGGCAACCCATTAGCCAGGTATCCAGAGCGCTGGTTTGGTAGACAGCAATCTCGGTGGGAGGAGCCAGTGTCAGGGGGCGTGGCCAGCACGGTCCGGAGACGGCAGCATCCAGGCCCTCATCTCCGGGGATGGATGACACTGAGCCCCTGCAATCGCCCGGTGATCGGTCCGAGGGAGAGCTGAGCGAATCTGAAGCAGAGGAAAGGCAGGAGCGTCCGGCGCCATCGGATTCGGGAACAGCGGTGGCGGGGACAACCCCTGGTCAGCCCGGTAAGTAACTTTCTGGTTCCTCTCTACAGTAGCACTCACCAATGCTTTACAGGGGTTGTTGGGGGTAACTACTGTGCGGGGGTCAGGGACCACAATGGGTGGGCTGCAGTCTATATCGGCCATGGTAGTCGACCCCTGGCTGGCGGGCCCGGTGCCCACCTCTGGAGGGCCTGATGGGCAATTGCAGGCTTTGTTTGGGGGTTTACGGGAGCTGGTACAGAGGTTTGCACCGGGCACAAGCGGGCAAGCGTCGCAAGCGGCAATGTGGGTGCCACCAAGTGAATTATCACCTTTGGGCGGGGGGGTTGGGGCGGTTGGGGTCCCCCCCAATTGATTCGGTGGTGACAGTGCCCACTGGGACGGGGCCCCTGCCGGTGTCCGCCCCGGCTACTACGGTGGCGGCAGTTGCAGGGGAGAAAGGGGGTGCAGCCCAAGAAAGTGGCAGCAAGACGGACGTGGTTCGCATTGCGGATGCAGTGAAATGCGAGGTATACGTCTGCTTCGAGGGGCCACTGGGGTCACACCTGAAGTCAGAGGTCAGGGAGAAGATCGTGAAGGGTGAGTATGTGGAGATTTTTTCCCTTCTGCCCTTGGAGAAGTTTAACCTGGATAGTGTGAAGCCAGGTGATAGCAAAAAGGAGGATGAGGAGAAATGGCGGTATAGGCTGATACCGCGCACGTTTTCCAACTGGCTGCAAGCGTTTGCCATTATGGCAAGTGTGATAGGTGAGAGGAACCCCGAACATTGTTCGGCGCTCTTTTGCTACATGGACGCAATAGGGGAGACCTACAGAGTGTACGGGGGTACGGCGTGGCTCAGGTACGATGAGCAGTTCCGGCAACGTAGGGTGGTACGTCCCTCCCTGCGCTGGGACAATAAGGATATTAGCCTCTGGATGAAGCTAATGTCCTGGGCGTGGGCCCCAAACCAGTTTTTTCCAGGGGGGCCGATGGTCCATCTTCCCCAGGACAGCCGGCCACCAAAAAATGGGGCCTCTGCTGGCAATATAATGACGGAACATGTAAGTTTGGAGGCACCTGTCGCTTCAAACACGAGTGCTCAGGTTGCGGTGGATCTCATTCCGGATCCCGCTGTTTTAAAAAAGGGGAAGGGTCACCCCGGAGAGCTTGGTAACAAAAGGGAGGACACCAGTGAGGGTGGGAAGGATGCAGCCTTTCCTAAATAGGTATCCAGACCGGGCGGCCGCTCGGCTTTTGTGGGAAGGGTTTTTGGAGGGTTTTAGAATCCCTAGTTCATTGGCTGTCATCCCACCGGTTGCAAAGAATTTGCGATCGGCATTGCTTCATCCCGGGGTGGTGGGGGAGAAATTGGGGAAGGAAGTGGCATTGGGCTGCATCGCGGGGCCGTTTCAGGAGCGGCCTATGCCGAATTTGGTGGTTTCCCCTCTGGGAGTGGTTCCTAAGGAGCCGAATAAGTTTCGGCTGATACACCATTTATCATTCCCAAAAGGGGATCGGTCAATGACGCGATCGACCCAGATGCTTGCACGGTGTCGTACATGTCATTTGATGCAGCTGTGGGATGGGTGCGCCGCTGTGGGAAGGGCGCACTTATGGCTAAAGCGGACATCGAATCAGCTTTTCGCCTGCTCCCTGTCCATCCTGACAGTTTTTGGTTGTTGGGGTGTTGCTGGCAGGGTGGGTTCTACGTCGATCGTTGCCTGCCTATATGCTTCTCAATCTCATGCGCATTGTTTGAAACCTTCAGCTCCTTTGTGAAGTGGGTGGTCAGGGATGTTTCGGGATTGAATGCTATAATTTATTACCTGGACGACTTCCTCTGCATAGGACCCCCATCGTCGAATGTGTGTGCGGTACTGTTATCCACCTTGCAGCATACGGCGGGTACATTTGGTATCCCATTAGCTGGTGATAAGACTGAGGGCCCAACTACCGCTCTTACCTTCTTGGGTATAGTCATTGATTCAGAAGCTATGGAGTGTCGATTACCGGAGGATAAGTTGGTGTCTCTTAAGGGGGAGATTCGGGCAATCCTGGGGCTGCGTAAGATTCAGCTTAGAAAGCCGCAGTCAGTATTGGGAAAGCTGAATTTTGCATGTCCCATCATTCCCATGGGCAGGGTGTTCTGCCGACGGCTGTCGGCAGCCACCGCGGGGGGTCAGGTCTCCCAATCATTTCAGTCGTATTAGGTGACTGAAGGGTGGACTTGAAGGTATGGGATACCTTCTTGTCTAATTACAATGGTAAATCGTTGTGGATGGCCGGCCCAGTGAGTAACTACGACTTGGAGCTGTTCACGAACACAGCCGGGTCTTCGGGTTATGGGGCGTTCTATCGAGGGCATTGGAGCGCGGAGCCTTGGCCCAGGGAGTGGGAGGAGGCTGGCTTCTGTAAGAACCTGGTGCTGCTGGAGCTGTTTCCAGTGGTGCTGGCAGTTGAGATATGGGGTGAGTCGTTCAGGGATTCGAAGGTCAGATTGAATTGTGAGAATCTGGGAGTGGTGCAAGTCATTAATCGCATCTCAGCGTCATCACAACCTGTCGTTCGGCTGCTGCGGCACTTGGTGCTGCGTTGCCTACTGCTGAATATCCTTTTGTATGCGGTGCATCTCCCGGGGGTGGATAACACGTTGGCTGACGCCTTGTCTCATTTCCAGTGGGACAAATTCCAGGATTTGGCTCCGGCAGCGGACCAGCAGGGTGTTCGGTGTCCCAGATGGCTGTGGTCGATCGTTTTGGAGCCCTCGCAAGATGGATAAGGGGATCAGTGAGTGGGTCCACATGGGGGGCTTACGAAAAAGTCGGGAACGAGTGGTGGGCGCTTGTCAGGCAGGTCGGAGTGGACCCTGGAGCTGAAGAGGTAAGGTTGCTAGTCGTCTATTTTGTCTCCAGGAATCTGAAGCAAGGGGTGTCGGTTTCAGCGATGGACCACAAGCTCGCAGGTCTGGCATTTTTGTTCAAGTTACAGGGTGGGGCGGATTATACAAAGGATTTCTGTGTGCGACAAGCAATGAAAGGCTATCGTCGGTCGCGGAAAGTTAGGGATAGTAGGAGGCCAGTGACTTTTGGCAACCTGCGAGTTTTATCCGATCAGTTGGGTGCAGTATGCACGTCGGCATATGAGGTGTCCTTATTTCAGGCAGCGTTTTCGCTGGCCTTTTTTTGGAGCCTTCAGGATAAGCAAACTGGTTAGCCCTTCTAGGAGGGTTCCGGGGGGTTTGGGGGTACAGCGTTGAGGTATTGCTGAGACGGTCAAAAACGGACCAGAGTGGTAAAGGGGTTAAGGTGCAGCTATATCAGATGCCGGACTCTCCGGTGTGCCCTGTGAGCGCTGTAAGGGATTTCCTGGGAGTTCGCCCGTTAGGGGAGGGGGTATTGTTGATCCACAATGATGGGTCACCTTTGTCGAAATTTCAGTTTGTGGCGGTTTTCAGAAAATGCTTGAAGGCTGCGGGTCTGGAGTGCACACAGTATGCTTCGCACTCCTTCCCCATTGGAGCGGCCACAGAGGCTTCTCGTTGTGGGTTGGACGAAGCTGCTGTTAAGCGGATTGGCCGTTGGGAGTCACAGAGATTTCGTACCTACGTGCGGCCGCACTTGGTGGTCGAGTAGAGAGCGGCCCACTAATTGACTTTGAATAGGATGATGGGTACTTAAGGGGATTGCTCAAAGTTTATGGGTTTTGGTGGTCAGCTGTTATGTGACATTGGTTATCTGTGTTTTTTCTTCCTTTCTTTCAGATGGAATCCAGAGGGGTCTCGCATGGATATTGGGCCACTCTTATGTGTTTTGGGGGGCAAGGCGGGCTGACATGAGACCTAATGGGAGGCAATTGGGGATTTCCAGGGATGAGGCATGTATATGCTGGTTAGGTAGGCCAGGAATGCAATGGGCTAGGATATTGCCTGAGGTGCAGCATTTTGCGCGCCTTGACAGACCACCTGATGTGTTGGTGCTTCATGTCGGTGGTAATGACCTGGGGGGTCGTCCCATCCGGGAGCTTATCAAGGATGTTAAGATTGATTTCTTACGCTTCAGAACTTCCTTCCCTGAGATGTTGATCATTTGGTCCGATATTGTGGCCAGGACAACTTGGAGGTTAGCAAGGTCTGTGGACCACTGTTGTGGAAAATTTTATATTAATGTGTTGTCATAAGTCTCCCAGTGTGTGTTCAGCCACAGCCCGCTCTAAAGAGCTGACTGGGGCAGATCGACGCTGGCTGAGACCTGTTAGGTAATGGAAAACTTCCTGGTGTTTGGAGAGAGGTGTTTGCGGAGAGAGAGCATGTCCGCCAGCAAAAGGGCCCCTGTGCAATGCACAGAACGATCGTCTGGTGGGGATGCGTTCACTCTGCAAAGACATTATCGGTTTAGCGGTGGTTTGCTCTTGTCACCCCTGTATGCCTGATCAACATATTTGGGGTGCCATGACGTACACCTGCAGATAATCTCTCATCCACAAGGAACTTTAGTCATCGTCATTTAGTATGTTGTATCATGTCCTGTAGTAATTGGTTGTTTTGTGTTCTGTTGTTAAATGCTTATATGGTCACTCACATCCTGTGAGGTCACAAGCTTTGTAAGAGGTGTGTTTGGCTGTTGGAGGCTGAACCCTCGAGCTGTGGGACCTCCTATTGATATGCTAATAAAGTGGCTCACACAGACAGCTGAGAGAGGCTGGCTGGCAGTGGGTTTTTTTGGAACTGGACGATGAGGTTGTCTTTTGTCTAGTTGGCTGGATGGGGCACACACGCTGAGGATGGCATATGATCAAAAGGTGAGATGCATTTATTTCATTAGACGAAATTGTTATTATGATTAGAAACAGGAGATTTGGCTGTGTGCTCTGCGTACAACCAAATTTCGCTGACAGCGCTTAAATAAAGCCAGGATTAAGGTTAACAAAAGGGTGGGCCAATTCGTGATACGGACCGGAGGTTTTGTGGTCCGCCACTGGGAGTTGGAGAGGGATGTTGGGCTGGCTGTACCTGCTAAGGGACGGTGTTCACCTGTCTGAAGTAGGAATTGATCTCTGGTCCCTGGGTTTGGAGGAGGGGATTCAGAGGGCGTTGAGAGTGTGGAGGGGCTCCCAAAGGGTAAGGGGGTCACCCTTGTTAGCTGTGGCGGTGGTGGTGGTCTTTGATGGTGGTAACTAACCCATGAGATGGAAGTGTGGGGGACTCAGTGGTTATGGGCCCCTCTTGGTGTGTACAGTTAACACGGGTTATCTGAAGATGGTAATGGTGACACTGCGGGTAACGAGTTGACTTTGGGCCGGTGTTATCACGGCCGTAGGCCTATTACGGTAGAAGGCCCGCAGTGTAGAAGTGGAACAGAATTTATGTTGGGAAGTGTCGTCATAGACCACCGGGGGGAGAAACTGACATTTGAGATTTGTTACGTTTAAAATGTTATATATATATATATATATATATATATATATATATATATATATATATATATATATATATATTGTATTTATCTGCGTATAACACGCACTTTTTTCCCCTTAAAATCGGGAGAAAATCGTGGGTGCGTGTTATACGCCGATCCCCGGTATTTTGTGATCTATCGGAGCGATCGCCGCCGACATTCACATAGCGTGTATTTTTAAATATGGCGCCGCGGAGTTCAGAGGGACTCGGCGGCGCTCGTTCAGCTGAGAGAACACAGTGACTGGGCGGAGCCGAGATACACATAGCCGAGGGTTCTCGGCTCTTCTCAGCGCCGTTCACAGTCCCGCCCAGTCCCGCCATTGGACCTGTGTTATGTCCATCATAGGGACTGGGCGTGACTGTGAACGGCGCCGATAAGAGCCGAGAACCCTCGGCTATGTGTATCTCGGCTCCGCCCAGTCACTGTGTTCTCGGCGGCGCTCGTTCAGCGCCACCGAGTCCCTCCGAACTCCGCGGCGCCATATTTAAAACTACACACTAAACTTCTGTATGTTGGCGGCGATCATGTAATGTACACTGGGGACAAGGCTGCACTGGGGCAAAGCTGCACTGACAAGGCTGCACTGGGGCAAAGCTGCACTGACAAGGCTGCAGATGGACACGATAAGGCTGCATTAATGGGCATTTAAATGTAAGTTTTTTTTCCTTAAACTTCCCTCCTAAAAGTTTTTTTCCTTAAAATTCCCTCCTAAACTTGGGGTGCGTGTTATACGCCGGCGCGTGTTATAGGCCGATAAATACGGTATATTTATTTTATATATATTTTATATTGCTTAACAAAAAAGGCTGCTTTGGCCAGTTTTACTCCAACAAAGTGTGGTTTCCTCATTATCGGTAAGGTTAAAGGGGAGTTTAAGGTTGGAGCATAATAAATGGCGGCAATCAGTAAAAGGGGAGGTGTGTATCTTATATACACTGGTCAAGTCTCACTGACTTCTGTTTCCACCTAAATAACAAAGATAAAAATCTAAATCTCACCTGGGAGATAAACGATGAAGAAATCCACTTGTTGGACTGATAAAGAAAGAAGACAGAAGTGAGACCCCCCAGACCTATTCCAAGCCTGGAGACAGGAAGAGCGACTTACCTTTGTAGAGCTGCCATTATACACCCTGGATGGACAACCTACCAAAAGGACAATTCATTAGAAGAAGAACCAAAGAGAATTCCCAGGAATTCATTGGGGAGAGATTTCTTCAGAAAGGCGACTGTCCTGATTTTATATATGAAAGAATAAGAGAATAAGAATACTCGATCATTGGTGATCGATTTCAATATCCAACACAAAGAAATGTAAAGAATTGTGAGGAAAGATTGGGAGATTGTAAGAGCAGATCGTCATCTTAGTGCCATTCTCCATGAGAAGCCCAGATTCACCTATCGGAGGCACCGACCCTTAGAGACCGCTTAGCAAAACATCTACCCCATCCCCCGACTAAGAAGAAGTTCTCTTGTTTTGAGAGGAAGGAATATTATCCCTGTAAGACCCTTTTTACACCGGGGCGCTTTACAGGGGCTACAGCACTAAAAATATCGCCTGCAAAGCGCCCTGAAAGACCTCCCCCGAGGGCTCTCACACTGGAGCGGTGCACCGGCAGGACGCCAAAAAATGTCCTGCTAGCCGCATCTGTGGAGCGGTGAAGGAGCGGTGTGTATGCCCCTCCTCCACCGCTGCTCCTCATTGAAATGAATGGGACAGCGCGGCTATACCGCCGGCAGCAGCGCTTTGCGGTGGTTTGAACCTTTTCCTCAGCTGCTAGCAGGGGAGTAAAACCGCCACTGCTAGCGGCTGAATACTGCCGCTAAAACCACGGTAAAGCGGCGCTAAAAATAGCGACATTTTACCCCCGATGCCGACGCCGCCCTGGTGTGAAAGGGGTCTAAGAGTTTGTTATGCCTCTCAACACACTAAAGAGAACAAGAAAAAGAAGTCTAATTTTACCTCCACTGTCACCACCAAAGAATATGAGATTGAAGACTTCATTTCCTGCCGGACAGAGGGGGTGGTGTGTTTGTTAGAATGCCCGTGTCACATCCGATATATCAGCAGAACAAAAAGGGAATTCTGGAAAAGATTGAGGGAACATGTCCAGAATATAAAACATAACCTGTCCAGACATTATACAGAAGTACATAATAGAGATCCCTCATCTTTACTGATGTGTGACATTGAAATATAGAAGCCACATTGGGGAGGAGACAATAAAGTGATCAGCCAATCAGAGTCCAGATGGATCCATGAAATGCGGACTTTGTTCCCATGAGGACATAACCTAGAATTGGATTTAAATATAAAATGAAGAAAATACCGCGCTTAGAATAAAGTAAAGAGCAGCAACCAAAAACCATCTAATATCTAATGGTGCTAGTGTACAGTTATAAATAAAGTTGCGCTAAATTGAATAATCTGAGACCAAGTGGAAGTGAAACAAAGAAAATAAATCAAGCAAATAATACAAAGATATGCAGTAAATAAATTGAATATTGAAAGTAAATGTCCGTATGTATCAATAGTGCAGGAAATTGTGTCCTTTAAAATGTGTAGAGAATTGATCAATATGTGGAGGAATGGGGACATTTGGGCAATGAGGACCACAACAGGTAGGAATTCCGGGTGATCGCCTTCCCCTTTAATCCCACAACTGACAAAAAAGGGGTCTCAACCTGGAAGTGAAGCTCTATATATGAGAACCCTTTCCAGAGCTGGTGGACCCCCCAAAGAGCAGGGTCATAAAATCAGACAGATTAATCTCTCTGATCGAAGGATCAGAGACATTGGAGGATCTACGTGTCCCTGCAGAGGGATATCTGCCTTAGTTTTCTATGTGAGACTTGTTTTCACCACTACCTTTATTATTCATTTCTTCATTTTTTTTATTTTTTATTTTTCATTTTTATTTTTGTTAATGTTTGATGGACTATCACCCTTAGTCACTTCCGATGTGCTAGCTCCTTTACATATTTAATAATTGTTTTTCTGAGAATTTTGTTTAATATCATTTTTCTTTCATATTATTATTTTAGTGCTGCACTTTTTTATTTTATTTCAATTATTGGAGTTTAGTGTTGGACTTTTTTGTGCTGGTGGCTTCTTTATGCTTCATTATTCATTCCTTTTTTTAGCGCAGCGTTAATCTTCGGGATCATTTCATCCTATTATTATTGAGGATGTTCTATGAATTGTGTCCTGATGAATCGCCTTTTATATTTTCACCACTAGATGTCACTAGTAATTTCTCATGGTCTGCAGAGACCTGTATACATCATTTCCTGCTGACATTGTTTAGGACGGGTCAGAGGTCATTCTACTTTGTGTTTATATATATTTCTGTATTTAGGTTCCCTTAGTGGATTACATTTTACTATTTGTAATATTAGTCTTGTACTATGATAGATGAATGTTTGTTATCTTACAAGCTACAGGATGTATTTACTACTCAGCTGTTTGTCATGTGACAGCGGGATCCACTATATAAATAGACACCTTTGTCACCTGACCCCATTACCCTTTGATAAAGTCACGTCTTCAGAGATGATACGCATCAGGGAGGAGCCAGGTGTCGTCACTTCCGGACGCAGCCGAGATCAGAAGTTCTCTGCTGTTTGCTGGATGATCTGATTTTAAACTGTAAGTTGCTCTTTGTTTTAATAAAAATCATTTTGGGAATTATTACACGATGGAGCCCCCTCTTTTATTTCATGTCCTCACCACATCGGATAAGCCTGGAGTCACCCCCAAAAATCCGCTATTGTTGGGACAATCGTTGGAAATCGATGGTTGTGCTGGGATCTGCTGTTTTCCATACTGAAGACTTGACTGGACCCGTAGGGGTCTCCATCTGAGGTGAGAGGTGGGGGAATCGTGTGGAGCACCACGGATATTATATATGTGATTGGAGGAATTTCACATCCATCGAAAGTTGTTGTTTTTTTGCACACGGATTTAATTCCTGAACTTATAGATGTGAACTTATTCATATTAGTGTTTATCACTTGTTGGACTTTACAATTTCACCTTTTACACTCCAGGAGAACAAGAGATTTATTTCCAGATTTTTATTTCTCACATTTCTTTTTTTATGTTATTTTATCATTAGACTCGGATTGTCATTTATCTTTTCACTTGATGCCCCTTCTATACACACCGGATGTGATTGTAGATCGATGTTTGGACTTTACCAGAGATCGAGAGAAGAGTAGAGAAGATTTGTTATTTGTCTATTCTGTACTCCACACTTACTTGTCAGGTGTGTGATCCCTTCTATTTACTATTTATATACTTATTGATTCATTTCTACACTTTACTTATCACCACAAACTTCACTTATTACTACTACTACACTACTACTACTACAGTACTACTACTACAACACTACTACTACTATTATACTACTACACTACTACTATTATACTACTACACTACTACTATTATATTACACTACTACTACACTACTACTACTACTACTATATACTACTACACTACTAATACTACTACTACTACTACACTACTACAACTACACTACTACTACAACTACAGTACTACAACTACTATACTACTATACTACTACACTACTACTACAACTACACTACTACAACCACTACTACACTACTACTACAACTACACTACTACCACTACTACTACTACTATTATACTACTACCACTACTACACTACTATTATACTACTACACTACTAATACCACTACTACACTAATAATACAGCATTACTACTACACTACAATTACTACACTTTGAATGACAATTACGCGGTCATGTAACACTGTACACAGAGGACATTTTTATCATTGTTATCACACAAATAGAGATTTCTTTTGGTATTTAATCACCTCTGGGGGGGTTTATTTTCTGTTAAACAAATAAAAAAAAATGAATATTTTGAAGAAAAGAAAACATTTTTCATAGTTTGTTATAAAATTTTGCAAACAGGTAATTTTTCTCCTTCACTGATTGGCTCATTACCCTGATCTGGCCCACCAGTGCTCTACATCATAACCAATAGGAACAAGACTAGCACTGGCTGTATTCATAGTGATAATCATCACAGCCAATCACAGTGAGGGGGAGGAGCAATCACAGATCCATGGATTGGTCATGTAAAGGAACCTGTGAGGACAGAAATGTCGGAATTCTCATTGTGGATATTAAAGTGTGTGTCTAGACAAATCCTATTGTTCTAGATTTGGATGGAGTGGGGGAGGATTAGAACCCCTGTCAGGTTTTTACTGCTATCTGGGGCTCCATTAGAGAGATTTCCCCTCACTTCCTGTCCTGGTGACAACATTTTATCAGGCAGGAAATGAAGGAAAATCTACAACAGGGACACAGACAGAAATAAAGATCTGACAGAGGTTCTAATCCTTCCTCTACTCTACTACAGAAAAGGATTTCTATATCTGTCTGCGTTGTTGTTGGAGAGTTCCCCTCACTTCCTGTCTGGTGTTGTCATTGAGACAGGAAGTGAGGGAAGATCTCTAATGGAGCCCTGGATCACAGTAAAGACCTAAAAGAGGTTCTAATCCTCCCCCACTCCATCTAAAGCTGAAAATACCCCTTTCTTCTATAGATAGACAGTGATGGTGGAGACCCCAGGGCCGTCATCCTGATCCTGGCTACACTATGTAGTGTGTCACTGACCCAGAACAAGCATGCAGCCAGTGAAGGCTGAACAATCTGACCTCCTGCATGCTTGTTCCTGGTCAGTGACACACTAGGTAGTGAAGTGAGGTTTAGGATGAAGATGACGGCCCCGGAACCTGCAGCTTTATAAATAAATCACTCATGTTTCCTATCCTCTGCTTCCTCCTATTGGATGAGTATTCCACCAATCACCAATCAGATAATCCACCTTGTGATGTCTCCGGGCAGATCTCTCACTTCTCATTCCCCCCACATATCTTTATACAACCTCCCCCTACCCATACCCCAGCATGGAGGGGCTCAGTGAAGGTGGTGGTGAAGGTGTGGAGATGTTGGATCGGGTCACACAGATCATAAAAGGAGATCCGCCCGGCCTCATAATCCAGATCTATCCTGACTCTCCCACTGGAGACACCGCCGGGTAATGGGGTCTTATTACTGTCATGTATCACTGAGTACTGATTATCCCACAACCTCCACCACTCCAAACACCAGGACTTCTTATTACATCCAATCACTGACTGACCTCCTCTCCTGTCTATACTGGGGTAACACATCCCGACTCTCCACCATCCAGACCCCCCGACATCCACTTCCCAGTAATGTCTCCCTGAGGAGAACCTCTGACTGCTCATCACCTGAGAACACTGAAACCTCTCTGGTGTTTCTGGGCGATTCTGATGTAATAATAAGGATGCAGTTTTCCTGTCATCTGATATATGTAGATGATTACTGGCTGTCCTCACATCCAGTAATATGTCTGTAACCCCCGACACCCCCGATGTTTCCGATGTTACAGACCCAATATTTGGTCCTCCAGCCTGGAGCTGTGAGTGTTGTATGGTGGGAGAGGGTTGGAGAGGTCTCCTGGATGGTTCAGCATTGATGTGACCTTTGCCCTTTGTAGTAGAATGTGGATAGACATGTGTGCCTGGACATTTCTCTACATTTACCCCAGACATGATATCAGATAAACCTGTGTGTAATGTGTGTGAGATCCCCCCCACATCCAGATCCCCTCCATCATGGAGGAGTTTATCATGTCTTTCTCTGTCCTCATCATCTCCATCCTCAGTATCACACAAGTCACCTGTGTCTGATTCCTGTAGGACAGTCAGTGGATCCGTCATGTTACACAGCTCCTCAATGTCCCCCATCTTCCTGGACAGCTCCTCCTTCTTTATTTCCAGATCCTGGACCAGATCATTGATTATCCCGGAGATCCGCTCTGCCTGCCCGGAGATTTCCCTCAGGACTCTCTTCTCCAGGTCTTCCAGACATCTCCTGAGGTCTCTGAACAGGACAGTGACTCTCTCTGTTTCATCATCTGCTTCTCCTTGTACTTTCCTCCCGTGTTCCTGCAGACTCTGGACTCTTTTCTCCATCTCCTCTCTCTCTGTCATCAGTTTCTGCAGAACATTCCTCAGTTTCTTCTTCTTCATCTCAGAGGCCTCATCCAGAGATTCCTTCTTATGGCCGATGTGATCTCCAATCAGACAACAAGACATACAGATACAGGTGGAGTCCTCAGTGCAGTAATACTCCAGGATCTTCTTATGGACGGAGCATTTCCTGTTCTCCAGGGAAGTGGTGGGGTCACATAAGACGTGTTCTGGTGATTTGCTGTGGACTCTCAGGTGATTGTCACACAGAGAAGCTTCACAATGCAGACAGGATTTCACAGCAGGTACAGGAGTGTGAATACAGTAAGTACAGAAGACCCCGGACTCCTCCTGATCTGGATGGGTGGACTGGAAATTCTCCACTATGTTACGTAGTTTCAGATTCCTCTGAAGGACGGGACGTTTCTGGAAGCTTTGTTTACATTCAGGACAGGAATAACCTCCAGACCCCTTCTGTGTATCCAACGCACGACCAATACAGTCCCGGCAGAAGTTGTGTCCACATGTCAGGGTTACAGGATCTGTATAAAAGTCCAGACAGACGGAACATTCCAGCTCCTTCCTCAGATCAGCAGACGCCATCGCTGAGAGCAGAAGAGAGAAATGAAAGTAACCAGTTCTGTACATTCCTACACAGGGAGGGGCTGAGACTGAGACACGTAGTCATAGGATTCCTTATACAGAAGAACACAGATAATACATGGGAGGGTTCCTGACAATAATCTCCCTATCTGGGGAAAATAAAGGACATGTAATAAGATGAGGGAACGTTGTGTCAGGAATTCTCCTTCATATCATTAGAACATTTCACAGACAAAGGAACACAAAGTTGATGTATTTGGCTGCAATAACACAAGTCATACGGATAGAGCCGGATTACCCACAAGGTGACCCAGGCAGGTGCCGAGGGACTGGCAGTTGCCCTCATGTTGTAAAGCGATGTGCAAACTGTTGGCGCCATATAAATCCTGTATGATAATAATAATAATAAAAAAAATTTACTTTCTGCTATAAAACATCCAATAAAAAAAAATGTAAAAAAAATCTAAATTTCTTCATCAATTTATTCCAATCTGTATTCTGTTCCATGTTTTTGGTATAAAAAGATCCCAATGAGTGAATATTGATTGATTTGCGCGTCACGTCTACAAACTATGGGATATTTTTATTTTATTATTTACTAGTAATGGCGGCGATCAGCGACTTATAGCGGGACTGCGATACTGCGGCGGACTAATCGGACACTAACTGACACTTTTGGAATGATGAGTATTCCCGCACTACTAAGGAAAACTAATAAAAATGAATCTAAGGTGCAGAAGACACCATGAGGGTCAAACACTACCCACAGGAGAAAATCTGTAAAAATCAATAGATGGCGCTGCGCTCCAAATAAATGAATAAAATACAACAATGTATCCAAAGTGATACACATAATATGAGACTTTCAGGTACTCATGTATAAAAGTACACAATCCATCGATAGATAAAAAACACAATAATGGTTTTATGTGCAAAATAAAGTGACTATAGTGAATAAAGTGTATAACCTTCAGGAATTATTTGTGTAAAAGCTCACAATCTATAAGTAATACAATAGTAATCCATATAATTAAATAAAAGTGCAAAGAGTGCAGATGAATCACAGTCTGGAAGAACGAATTTCTTCCAAACACCAAAAGTGCAGAGTGTAAACTGAAAAGTGGTGTGTATCATCAATAGGTGGCGCTGTGACTTCAGTGGTGTGTAGCATCAATAGGTGGCGCTGTGACTTCAGTGGTGTGTAGCATCAATAGGTGGTGCTGTGACTTCAGTGGTGTGTGTAATTAATAGGTGGCGCTGTGACTCCAGTGGTGTGTAGCATCAATAAGTGGCGCTGTGACTTCAGTGGTGTGTGGCATCAATAGGTGGCACTGTGACTTCAGTGGTGTGGATGATCAATAGGTGGCGCTGTGACTTCAGTGGTGTGAATGATCAATAGGTGGTGCTGTGACTTCAGTGGTGTGGATGATCAATAGGTGGTGCTGTGACTTCAGTGGTGTGGATCATCAATAGGTGGCGCTGTGACTTCAGTGGTGTGGATCATCAATAAGTGGTGCTGTGACTTCAGTGGTGTGGATCATCAATAGGTGGTGCTGTGACTTCAGTGGTGTGGATCATCAATAGGTGGCGCTGTGACTTCAGTGGTGTGTAGCATCAATAGGTGGCGCTGTGACTTCAGTGGTGTGTATCATCAATAGGTGGCGCTGTGACTTCAGTGGTGTGTAGCATCAATAGGTGGCGCTGTGACTTCAGTGGTGTGTATCATCAATAGGTGGCGCTGTGACTTCAGTGGTGTGTAGCATCAATAGGTGGCGCTGTGACTTCAGTGGTGTGTAGCATCAATAGGTGGCGCTGTGACTTCAGTGGTGTGGATCATCAATAGGTGGTGCTGTGACTTCAGTGGTGTGGATCATCAATAGGTGGCGCTGTGACTTCAGTGGTGTGGATCATCAATAGGTGGCGCTGTGACTTCAGTGGTGTGGATCATCAATAGGTGGCGCTGTGACTTCAGTGGTGTGGATCATCAATAGGTGGCGCTGTGACTTCAGTGGTGTGTAGCATCAATAGGTGGCGCTGTGACTTCAGTGGTGTGTATCATCAATAGGTGGCGCTGTGACTTCAGTGGTGTGTAGCATCAATAGGTGGTGCTGTGACTTCAGTGGTGTGTAGCATCAATAGGTGGCGCTGTGACTTCAGTGGTGTGTAGCATCAATAGGTGGCGCTGTGACTTCAGTGGTGTGTAGCATCAATAGGTGGCGCTGTGACTTCAGTGGTGTGGATCATCAATAGGTGGTGCTGTGACTTCAGTGGTGTGGATCATCAATAGGTGGCGCTGTGACTTCAGTGGTGTGGATGATCAATAGGTGGCGCTGTGACTTCAGTGGTGTGGATCATCAATAAGTGGTGCTGTGACTTCAGTGGTGTGGATCATCAATAGGTGGTGCTGTGACTTCAGTGGTGTGTAGCATCAATAGGTGGCGCTGTGACTTCAGTGGTGTGTAGCATCAATAGGTGGTGCTGTGACTTCAGTGGTGTGTAGCATCAATAGGTGGCGCTGTGACTTCAGTGGTGTGTAGCATCAATAGGTGGCGCTGTGACTTCAGTGGTGTGTAGCATCAATAGGTGGCGCTGTGACTTCAGTGGTGTGTAGCATCAATAGGTGGCGCTGTGACTTCAGTGGTGTGTAGCATTAATAGGTGGCGCTGTGACTTCAGTGGTGTGGATCTTCGGTGTAACTTCTTACCTTACCGCTGTAAGGGGGGCAGCATTCATAGAAAAGGAGGGGATCACCCTAAGGAGGGGGGTCTCCTGCATGTTCCTTCCAAGGGGTCCCAGTATGTGCAGAGCCTAGTAGGTACTTCCTCTAAGTTCCTTTCAGTCAGGATTAGATCAGTAGTAAAGAACCGATCAAAGGCATGAAAAGTGGAGATATGCGGGGAAATTGGGAGAAAACAAGGAGCCTCTATAGTGTAGTATGCTCAAGAAGGGCGTTTATAATAAATCACATAATAATCCGATAGTCACATTTAGTAATAAAATATGTACAATGTAAAGACGATCAGCGAGCTCGCGGTCAGGACGTCAGGAATTATTTGTATTTTTATTGAAAAGAAAAGAGAGAAAAATAAGGAAGATAGATGAAGTTATAGGAGATATTAAGGAGGAACTAGAAATACATAAAGAATCAACTGAATTTATCACAATCACTGCACAGCTTAATAAAGAGTTAATTAAAAAAGATAAAGAGGTTCAAAATAGAAAAATCAAAAACTACACCAGAGATTTCAATGATAATAAAAATGATCAGGTTTTCAGTCAGTCAGTTGGGACATTGAGATCCGATCTCCACTTACTCTACACCAGAGAAAACAATCACACCCAATACACCACATGGGAATGCCCAACCTGATCGTAATGTAACCTATAGATTACCCCAACCTACTGAACAAACAAACAGGAATAGAAGGGATTCACCAAGACATACACGACCGAATGATGGATATGGCGACCATAAACATTTGACCCCCCAAAACTCAGAAAGAAAACCCCAACATAGCCAGACCCCACATAATGGGTGGAAATACCACACTGGAAGAACAACAAGAAAACATATCATGGAAATAATTGGAACAGACCTCCGTATGAACAACGCGATCAAAGGGGACCACCATATGCTACACATGTCCCCCAAGGTAGAAACCCTATGCCCAATTATGAGAACAACCATAGAGATAACTGGAGCCCCCCTCAGGGACATAATCACCCGTATGAGCTTTACCCCATACCCACATATAATTACTACACCCCCTAAGAGACTATCCAGAAGATGATAGAGACCATAGATATCATCAGACATACTATCAGGATCAACAACAGAACAAGGCTTTTTTAGGGAGAGGAATGGAGAACTACCCACCGAGACGGACGAATGAACAGAGAGGAAGGAGAAAAAGCCCTGGAAGAAGAGAGGATGAAGATCAGGCAAGAGAGAACAAGCCAAAAAGAGAGTGAAAAGGAGAAGGCATTTTCAATGTAAGCGGCACCCCACTCACACAAGAAGAGATTGGGGTTCTAGATAAAGGCCTAAAATACAAAAAATTGGGATAAATTCCAGACCTACATAGGAATAGAAAAGTATGTCAGGAGTTTGAACATCAAAAAATATATGGCAAGTAACCCGATTAAAGCACGACTCCCTCTAACCAATGAGGAGACGGTACATAGCACACTCAGGGATAAGTCAGTTTTGGTGTGACCGGATGAGGATGTAGGTGTGAGTGAGTGAGGCGCGCCACCATTCCCTCTCCTTCTCCCAAGATATCCTTCCACCCGAACGAGGAGACGCTGCACACTGGAGCTGATTGGTGAACGGCGCAGATGTTGGGGTGGACAGGTGCCGTCTCTGATGCCTGTGCCCGAGTGATCCCGGATCATGGAGCTTCTGATCCGCTAGTACACAGCGGGCGGTGTGCGGTACGCAGCCAAGTGTTCTCGGCATGACTCGAGCTTCCCCGCCCCTGGCAGACAGCTGAGATCGCTGCAGTGATTGACGGTGGTGGAGCCGGAGATGTGGAAGGCACTTCTCCCCCTCTCTTCTGGCAGAAGAACAGCTGATGGGGGCATACTTACCAACTGTCCCAAATTTCCCGGGACATTCACGGGATTTGGACCTTTTTCATGATTTTAGCATTTCCCGGTAAATGACCCGGGAAATACTTTTTTTCCAGATATTTCGCGGCTCAACACCGCCTCCGCTAGAGGTCCGTGGCCGGTGGAGACAATGTCTCCGCTGGCCGCCATTTTCCCAAAGACCAAGAACAAGAGGTGGAGCCAGCAGGCCGGGTGGCTGTAACACAAAACCCACTGTGTGCCTTTATACCGCCCAGCTCCTCTCACCCACTTAAACCCCACCTATTCCCCGCAGCCCCTCCCACCCTGATACACCACACTACCCCCAGCATGCCGTGACCCTTAATGTAACCCGGAAGCTGATATGGTCTGCTGTAAGCCTTCCTGTGTAGCAGCGCTGTGTAGGAGGAAGCGGCTTGCATTCCACGCCTCGGCTGGGTGACACTGTCCCTGTTCAAGCTTGCTCCCTACTGGTGGCTTGCATGTGGATTTTGTGAACATAAGTGGAATTTTGAACTAAAGTGGACAGTTAATAACCAGAAGTTGAAAACAGGAGTTAAGACAGGAGTATCTAAGTTGGGTGAAGATGTGGAGGTGGCAAACACAGAGGTGGCAGCCCTAGATGTCACTGCTACCCCTAACAGCCGGGAGAGCAGCCCATCTAGTAGAGGTGGTGAGGGGAGTGCAGGTAGGCCTAGACAGTTGGTGGTTATAGGGGATTCTATAATCAGAAGGACTAATAGAATAATTTGTCGCCAGGATCGCCTCAACCGAATGGTTTGCTGTCTCCCTGGTGCTAGGGTTCGGCATGTGGTGGACCGGGTGGATAAATTACTGGGAGGGGCTGGGTATGACCCAGCTGTCTTGGTCCACGTTGGAACCAATGACAGTATACATGGAAGGTGGAGGCTCCTTAAGAATCAATTTAAAGAACTAGGCTGAAAGTTGAAGGGAAGGAACTCCAAGGTGATATTCCCTGAAATATTACCAGTGCCATGCGCAACACAGGAAAGGCAGGGGGAGATTAGAGAGCTGAATGCATGGCTCAAGACCTGGTGTAGGGAGGAGGGATTTGAGTTTTTAGAGCACTGGGCTGACTTTTCATTGAGGTACAACCTATATGCTAAAGACGGTTTGCACTTGAATGGAAGGGGGTCTGCTGTGCTGGGGGAGAGGTTTATGGGAAGGCTGGAGGAGTATTTAAACTAGGATTGAGGGGGGAGGGTGAACTAGAATTACATCAGGCAGACAGGTCAGTTAGGGGTCAGACATTAATGGATGGTGGAATGGGGATAGATGGGGGGAGGGTTATGGCAGGTGACAAGAAATTTCCCACGTTTCAAACAGCCATTGGAAACTATAGTGCCATTTGTACTACTAAAAATGATATGAAAAACACCAGAGCAAAATGTATTAATGCATTAAAGTGTTTTGTACACCAATGCCAGAAGTCTGCCAAGCAAAATAGGTGAGTTGGAAGCTCTGGTGCATGAAGTGAACTATGATGTAATCGGTATTGCTGAAACTTGGCTTCAATCCTCACATGACTGGGCTATTAATATTCCTGGCTATGCACTCTTTCGGAGAGACAGGGTAAAAAGGAAAGGTGGCGGGGTCTGTCTCTATGTGAGAAGTGATCTCAAAGCAAGTGTGAAAGAGGACCTGGTTGATGGAGAGTGTGATGAGTCTGAAGCATTATGGGTGGAACTGCATATAGATGGGTATAGCTCAAAGTTAATCAATGGAGTTTGTTACAGACCACCCAATGTTAACGAGGAGGTGGAGACTCAGCTCCTTGCACAGATGGAAAGGGCTGAAAGGGCTGGGACAGTGATAATAATGGGGGATTTTAACTACTCAGAAATTGACTGGAGTAATGGCATTGCTGGGACAGTTAAAGGGCAAAAATTTATAAACCTAGTACAGGACAATTTTATGGTCCAGTTTATTGAGGCCCCAACTAGGAATGAAGCTCTGTTGGACCTGGTAATCCCAAACCATGCAGAGCTTATTACTAATGTCCAGATAAAGGAACACCTGGGTAGCAGTGATCATAACATGATTTCATTTGATGTTAGCTGTAAACAAGAAATACATAAGGGTAAGATAAAAACACTTCAATTCAAGAGAGAACATTTTCCAAGGATGAGGGCTGCTCTCGAGGACTTAGACTGGGAGGGAATATTTCCATTGATAAACACAGAACAGAAATGGGAATTCTTCATAAAGACTGTTTGGGACCTCACTGCAAAGTATATTCCCATGGGCAATAAGTTTAAAAGGCTAAAAACAAAACCTATGTGGCTCCCGGCCAAAGTTAGAAAAGTTATAAACAATAAGAAAAGAGCTTTTAAAAAATATAAAAATGAAGGAACGCTAGTGTCGTTTAAATGTTATAAAGAATTTAACAGAATATGTAAAAAGGAAATCAAGGGTGCAAAAATTCAAAACGAACGACAGATTGCAAAAGATAGCAGGACAAACCCCAAAAAATTCCTCAAATATATTAATAGTATAAAGGTCAGGTCTGAGCATGTTGCCCTTTACAAAATAATCTAGAGTGGGTGACTGGGGACAAAGAGAAGGCAAATTTATTAAATACTTTCTTCAGCTCTGTGTATACAAAGGAGCATGGGGGAGCTCATGTCCATAATGGGGGTGGTAGTGACACGGCCCTGAATGATCCACAATGGCTCAAAAGTGATCTGGTCCAGAATTATTTAGACAGAATAAAGGTGGATAAAGCACCTGGACCCGATGGCATCTACCCACGGATCCTAAAAGAATTGAGCTCTGTCATTTCAAAGCCATTGTATCTCATTTTTATTAATGACGGGAATAGTACCACTGGATTGGTGCAGGGCGAACGTGGTGCCTATATTTAAAAAGGGATCAAAGTCTTTACCAAGTAACTATAGACCTGTTAGTTTAACTTCTATAGTTGGGAAGATACTGGAGCGTTTAATAAAAGACCACATAGACGAGTTCTTGCTGGAAAAAAACATTTTAAGCAACAGACAGCATGGATTCATGAAAGACAGAAGTTGTCAGACAAACCTGATTTCTTTTTATGAAGAGGTGAGTAAAACCTTGGACAGAGGGGTGGCTGTGGACGTGGTATACTTGGACAGAGGGGTGGCTGTGTACATGGTATACATGGACAGAGGGGTGGCTGTGGATGTGGTATACTTGGACAGAGGGGTGGCTGTGGACGTGGTATACTTGGACAGAGGGGTGGCTGTGGACGTGGTATACTTGGACAGAGTGGTGGCTGTGGACGTGGTATACTTGGACAGAGGGGTGGCTGTGGACGTGGTATACTTGGACAGAGGGGTGGCTGTGGACATGGTATACTTGGACAGAGGGGTGGTTGTGGACGTGGTATACTTGGACAGAGGGGTGGCTGTGGACGTGGTATACTTGGACGGAGGGGTGGCTGTGGACGTGGTATACTTGGACGGAGGGGTGGCTGTGGACGTGGTATACTTGGATTTTGCAAAAGCGTTTGACACAGTTCCCCACACACGGCTCATGTGTAAGGTAAAGTCTACAGGCTTGGAAATATCAGTTTGTAAATGAATAGAAAACTGTCTAAAAGACAGAATTCAGAGAGTCGTGGTTAATGATTCTTACTCTGAATGGTCTAAGGTTATCAGTGGTGTACCCCAAGGTTCAGTGCTGGGACCCTTACTTTTTAATATCTTTATAAATGAAATTGGGTCTGGGATCAAAAGTAACATTTCTGTCTTTGCAGATGACACTAAGCTATGCAGTGGAATAACGTCCTTACAGGATGTCTCCAATTTACAAGCCGACCTCAATGCACTGTCTAATTGGGTGACTATGTGGCAGATGAGGTTTAATGTTGAGAAATGTAAAGTTCTGCACTTGGGGGCTAAGAATATGCATCATACATACTAGGGGGGGTACAACTGGGGGAATCCGTGGTGGATAAGGATCTGGGGGGAGTCCGTGGTGGAGAAGGATCTGGGGGGATCCATAGTGGAGAAGGATCTGGGGGGATCCGTAGTGGAGAAAGATCTGGGGGGAGTCCATGGTGGAGAAGGATCTGGGGGGAGTCCATGGTGGAGAAGGATCTGGGGGGAGTCCCTGGTGGAGAAGGATCTGGGGGTTTTGGTAGATCATAAGCTCAATAATTACATGCAATGCCAAGCTGCAGTTTCCAAAGCGAGCAAAGTCCTTTCTTGTATTAAGAGAGGTATGGACTCCAGAGAGAGAGACATCATCTGTACAAATCATTAGTAAGACCTCATCTGGAATATGCAGTTCAGTTTTGGGCTCCAGTTCTCAAAAAGGATATCGGGGAACTGGAGAAAGTTCAGAGAAGGGCAACCAAACTGATAAGAGGCATGGGGGAGCTCAGCTATGAGGAAAGATTAGAGGAACTGAATTTATTCACTCTTGAGAAGAGGAGAATATAGGGGGATATGATCTCCATGTATAAATATATAAGGGGTCCATATAGTGATCTTGGTGTTGAGTTATTCACTTTACGGTCAACACAGAGGACAAGGGGGCGCTATTTACGTCTAGAGGAAAAGAGATTTCATCTCCAAATACGGAAAGGTTTCTTCACAGTAAGAGCTGTGAAAATATGGAATATTCTCCCTCCAGAGGTGGTTCTGGCCAGCTCAGTAGATTGCTTTAAGAAAAGCCTGGATACTTTCCTAAATGTACAGAATATAACTGGGTACTAGCATTTATAGGTAAAGTTGATCCAGGGAAAATCCGATTGCCTCTCGGGGGATCAGGAAGGAATTTTTCCCCTGCTGTAGCACATTGGAGCATGCTCTGCTGGGGTTTTTGCCTTCCTCTGGATCAACTGAGGGTACAAAATTGGCTATATTGGATTGTACGTTATGTTTTATTTTATTTATTGTTTTTAAGGTTGAACTGGATGGACTTGTGTCTTTTTTCAACCTGACTAACTATATATATATATATGTAGCGGGGACACATTTTTGATGTAACTTAATGTTAATGTTATATCTTATCCTCTGGCGCCATCTAGCGGCCAAAGTACAAAAGGACTGGATCTTTAGTTTATTTTTACTGTTCAGGAGTTTGACCTGGAAGTCTTTTGTTTGTTTACATCTGGACATTAACTTAACCCACCCACAATGCACAGTGACTCCCACAATTCTCAGGGAACAGAACTGCATTGTGGGAAGATTATAAAAGGGCTGGGAGTGGCCATCTTAGGTCTCTTGTTCCTGGGATGCATGGCCTGCCAGCAGGGCTCTGTGGGTGTGTGTGTGTCACAGAGTTGTGGCCTACCCTGTGCGGAGCGGAACAGCAGCCAGCGATCCTGCCTTAGATCACAGCATGCTGGAGCAGCAGTGTGATCATTCCAGAGACCTTTGAAGGAGGTAACCAAGGACTCCTGGTCATCTGTGAAGTGGTACAGCGTGATGGCGTGGCCACAGCAAATGAACTGAGATACTGTGGAGACAGAACCCTGAACTGTGGAGTCTTCTGACAATACTGCTCTGGTTGGGTGAGAGGGCTGTTGCCCACAAATTCCTTGATGCACTTTCATACACACGTGTACACAAGACAGAGTTGCTGGGACCCATAGTCCCACAAGTAGAGTCAAGAGAATTCAATACTAAGTCACTGCATCAAAGTTAGTTATAGTGCGGCTGCACTAGAACTTTGTCTTATATCTCAGGTTACTTTGACCAGGAGTTCATTAACCCTTTGGATTACAAAACCTACTTTGTCTTGCTAGCAGAAGAAAAGAAGATAAAGAAGGGCTGTTCAGTAATATACAAGGCCTTGGGTTATTTTACTATACTGGGGTAGTGTGATATTAAAGGAGGGAGCTCCCTAGTGTTGTACTTAATCAAGTCAACATCTGGCTTTAGTATAGCCTTAAGGACAGTGCTTAGAGTGAGATACACTCCCTCTGATGGTATCCTATTTACTTTGTGATACTTCTCACACATTATTTCAGATATTATACACCTGTATTGTAAAGTTTAGTTGTCTGTCAGACTATGTTGGTCTGACAGTACAACCATTGTAGTTTAACCTTCTAATACAACTACAGTAAATACGGTTATTATTCAAGCTAACTGTGTGAGTGTTGTTTTTCTCTTCATCACCAGCCAGGAGGAGGGTAAGGTAACTACAGACAGGTATATTATATTGAGTATTTTGAACTTGCCTTATGGTTTCATTTTGACTGCACACTATTACACCACAGCTGTGTCAGGGGGGCTGAGATATTCAAGGGGGAAACAAAGCAGAGTACAGGCCCAAATAAATCAGCAGCTCCTTCGGGGGTCCGTGCTAAATATATATATATATATTCTAAACTGCCTGCACGCCACTAACTAACCTGCCCAATCTAGCTCAAGTTCTCAATCTCCACGTATCACTCTACATAAGCAGCCCTATATAGTGTGGGCTGTGGACTTAACACCCTGCCTTTGGCCAATCATGGCTTTCACAGCAGATTGCGCTGTGATTGGCCAAAGCATGTAGGTCAGGTGCATGCTTTGGCCAATCAGCAGACATCAATGCACTGCGAGGCAGTGCATTATGGGGTGCTCCACGGTGCTCATATTTGCCGCCAATGCCCCATATGTTCGGTTCGTTTGCGAACAAATGAACAACCGATGTTAGAGTCGAACTTACGTTTGCTTTGAACATCGGGACCATGCCTAATTCTCATATGATTTACTAATGATGAAATGACATGACTAAGTGCTTATATGCTAATTGTAACAAGCCCCTTGCTCGCTCAGTTCCACTCTCCCGACACTCCTCTGCAGCTATAGAATCAGATTGCAACGTCTGATAGTTCGGTCATCCAATGCTCCGGGATTAGAACTACAGCTATGTGCCATTCTAACCCAGTTGTGATAGCTCAGAACAAACACCAAGCAGGCTGTATGTAAGTTCAACCAGGAATCTCTCTTTATTGACAAAATACAGGCTTTTATACACTCAAAGTGTAGGTGCAGACCTCCTGCTCATATTACTCTAACAATACAGCTGTAACCTAATTAACCTAATTAACATGACCTAATTAACTAATCCCTTTAGACAGCCTAGATGACTCAGACATGACTGTTAGGCCAGACTGGCCGTCTTGTAGTTCAGAAAGTCCAATCAACATTATCACAATCAACATAGACTCTTCTTCACACAATAGCAGAGTTAATTAACACAAATAACAATGGGGATCTAATGACCCTTAGATCCCATAGTAGACTTATTTACAATACACATTTTAGCAGACAATAGACAGACAGGTGTTGGAATTTACATCAGCATCTCCTAACAGTATCTGTACCAGCATTATGAATCAGCCACTATTCCAATATGGCAAATCCAGGGTCCCCAGACATACAGCTCACAAAGAGCACCGTTCCCCCAAATGCAAGGGCCCCCGATCGATCGGCAAGAGGCTAGCATACAGTCCCCTCCAAAAGTCTCTCTCTCGGCTAGGTCTGTCACATTTCTCCCCTTTTGGCAGGAGACTAACACAGGAGGAGACCCCAGACGGGTTGACTCCGAAGTTAGTCGGTAGTTCCAGTCCTCTACTGCCTGTACCCACACAGTACCCCAAACAAATTGTTCCAAACAAAGCATTACTCATCCAGCCAACCTCTGCCTCTCTCAGAGAACATATCTGCCGCTGGGGAGAGGCCTGGACTGGACTGGCAGCTGTCACCGAAATCTCTGCTCTCTCTGTGATTAATCCTCAGTCCATCACTCTCTGTATCTCCAAGGTGGCTCACTGCAACCGGGATCTCAGGTGTTCCAATCAGTGGTGGCCGCTGTAAGGTGCGTCCGGGGCCATGCACATTGGGGGCAGCAGCTGCGGCTCATTTGACAGCATAGGGACTGCCTGCACAATGAGACATGGAGTGAACCTGGCCCTCACATGGGGTACGGATTCATACACTCCATGGGAATGAGGCCTAAGCCTGCGTCTGCTCGTTCAGAGGGACAAATGTCTGTAGCCCCTGTTGTCCCTCTGAAGGGACAACAGGGAGCAGAGATTTCGGTGACAGCTGCCAGAACAAAAAAATCCTGCACTACTGAATGCTGTTTTTCTACAATATGAAGGTGAGGGTCCTAAGAGACCATTAGAGGATACACCAACAACAGGGCCATGCACCCAGTCTACCTTATGCATCATAACTGAATAGAAAAACGGCACCTATTTATATAGGGATGGAGGTCTTTGGAGAGGTTCCGGCAGTGTTCCCCTGCCGCCCACATGCTAGGTATCCATGTACCTGAATGGTTACTTTCCATATGCAAGTTCTGCTGATCCTGGATGCCCCTCAGGTATCCATGAGATCAGGCAGCACAGCCGTTTGATATGTCATCCCTTTCAGGGATGAGACATGACTGTATTACATCCATCACTGACTCTGTATCTGATACTCGGGAGCTGCGATGCGCTCTGTGTGTCCCCCCACTCCCCTCCCCCCCCGCTCTGGTCCGTATGCGGGAGGGAGTGCACTTCGCTGCTTTTAGGTGGTTGGGCGGGCGCCCTCAGTGCATCGGCGTCAAACCCCCCCCTGCCCCACGTCGGATGCCAACACTGGCATCACGACGTGGCACTTGAGTTCCTCCATGTAGCCAGTCAGATGGGGAGTGCGGACTCTGTTCGCTGACGGAGCTGCCGTCGGAGCCAGAGCCCCTCCCCTTTCCTCTGCCGTGCTCGGGTGACGCTGGTGTACATGGCCAGCGTGCACGTGGTGTTTGTCGGGTATATCTTGCCTCCCCCGACACAGCGTGGGCGTCTCTGCTCCGAGATGGCTCATCACTACTTTCCATCCAAAGTGCCTTTCCTCCTGCCTGGGATGCATGTAAGCTCAGATATTGCGATTTTCTCCACCTTCCTGGCTGATTTAACATTGGCCTTGCCTTTATTGTTGGTTTTTATTTTGGTTTTACTTGCATATAGATCCCAGTCCACGATGGCTGGATGTGGATACTTGTAATACCTCTATTATACTTATTTAATCATTTGGATATTTATTTATTTGTTTTTTGGTATAGACTCCTATATTTCACTATGTGCTTCTGGTGAGATATTACCAGTCCCCTTATCTATATCTAATTTGACACATTGCCTCAATTAAATCTCTCCCCAGGCAGATTACACTGGCACTCCTTATCGACATTCCATCTATGCTCGGCTCTGTGGTTCCCACGCTGTTTCTCGGGGGGGGACTCTGGTATCTGGCTCGCCAGCACGCATGCCGCTGCACCTCAGCTCCCGGGAGAGATGCCTGTTGGTCTTGGCTCTGTACTTGTCATGTCCCACTGCACTATTCACATGTAAGTGTTTTAGGGTGACCCATCCCCTTTTTTCGTTGTGAGTTTGCGCTACCAGTTAAACTCACTTCATGTTGCATTACATTTTTAGATATCCCTGACCATCTGGCCCCTGATGAGTGTATTCCACACAAAACGCGTCGGTCTTTTGGGACACCAACACATGTTCACCTTGCAACATCTTAAGAACAATTATTATGGTTTTTACATATCATTATATGTTTTTCTTATTGTGCTGTGGTATTGTTATCTGTATATTTTATGCAATCTTTGTACATGCACCAAATCGCTTAAAAGACCACTATGCGGCGCCAAGTTGATTGTATCCTTGATGCTGATTACCTTTGCACAAATACATGTGCTGTGATTTTGGAATGATATTCATCACAATGTCTTTCTTTACAGGATGTGGTTCTGTTTGTGAATTGTTTTATGCATTTACTTGACAAATAAAATTGTACTGTTATCCTTGGTACCTGCATGTTTTCCATGACTTCATTTAAAGTCCCAACTCTTATTTAATGTTCTTATTAAAGTTTATGGGACCCCAACATAAAAAAATCATAAGTCCCCATTTTCAAAGCTTATATGCAAGTTATTGGCCATAAAAAAGTATATACGGGCACGGACGTATTGTGGAAAATGTTATAATTAATGTATTGTCATAAGAGTCTCCCAGTGTCTGTCATCTCACAGCCCGCTCTGAAGAGCTGACTGGGGCAGACTGACGCTGGTTGAGACCTGTTAGGTAATGGAAAACTTCCTGGTGTTTGGAGAGAGGTGTTTGCGGAGAGAGGACATGTCCGCCAGCAAAGGGCCCCTGTGCAATGCACAGAACGATCGTCTGGTGGGGATATGTTCGTTCTGCAAAGACATTATCGGTTTAGAGGTGTTTTGCTCTTGTCACCCCTGGTATGCCTGATCAACTTGTTTGGGGTGCCATGATGTACACCTGCAGATAATCTCCCATCCATGAGGAACTCTAGTCATCGTTATTTGGTTGTATGTATTTTGTTATTAAATCCTTATATGGTCATTCGCATCCTGTGAGGTCATATCCTGTGAGGCTGAGGTCATATCCTGTGAAGGAAGCGATTGGCTGTTGGGGCCAGGGCTTCCTGTTTGTGATTGCTTTTGTTGTTTTTTGAATAAAGGAGGCAGACTGAGGGCTGTGGCAAGGAGTCTTGCTGGGATGAGAATGTAAGAAGCATGTGTTGTGTCTATTTGTAAGTATGGGGCACACACCAGAGGAGGGGCTACGGCAGAAGGAAAGACATATGATCAAAAGGTGAGATGCATTTATATCATTAGACAAAATTGTTATTATTATTAGAAACAGGAGATTTGGCTGTGTGCTTTGTGTGCAGCCAAATTTCCATTACAGAGTGCTGTCCTGGAGGACATATATCAATGGAGTCTGGTATGAATTTTAGGGGGAACCCCAGCCAAAATTTAAAAAAATACTGCGTGGGCCCCACCAAAATTAATACTAGACTTTATGCTGAGCATGCAGCCTGGCAGGCCAAGAAACGGGGGCAAGCGATTGCCCCCCTGAACCATACCAGGCCACATGCCCTCCACATGGTGGGGTGCTTTGGGATGGGGACTCTGCCCACCCCAAAGCACCTTATCCTCATGTTGGTGGTGACAAGAGCCTGTTCCTTACAACTCTGTGTGGTGGTTGCGGGGATCTGTGGGCAGGGGGCTTATCGGAATCTGGAATCTTTAACAAGGGGACCCCCAGACCCCACCCCCATGTGAATGAGTATGGGGTACATAGTACCCACGCCCATTCACCCAAAAAAAAAAACAGGGTAATGTAAAAAAAAACATGAGACAGTTTTCGACAAGTCCTTTATTAAAAGTATACAGGAAATGTCAAACGGAATTCGGTGGTCAGTCTTCCTTGCAGGTGGAGCGTTTTTTATTTTCTTTTTTTGGATTGGGTGGTGCGGCGGGAATCGTGATCGACTGTGAATCTACATCAGGGGACATTGTTTGTTTCTTTAATACAGAAATTGTCAAACACCACCTCCTGTCTTTATTTATTTTTGATACTTTTTTTGGTGAATGAGTAGGGGTACAATGTACCCCTACTCATTCACATGGGAGGGCATGATCTGGGGACCCCCTTGTTAACCACTTCAGCCCCGGAAGATTTACCCCCCTTCCTGACCAGGCCATTTTTTGCAATTCGGCACTGCGTTACTTTAACTGACAACTGCGCGGTCGTGCGACGTTGTACCCAAATAAAATTGACTTTTTTTCCCCACAAATAGAGCTTTCTTTTGGTGGTATTTGATCACCTCGGCGTTTTTTTTTTTTTGTGCTATAAACAAAAGAAGACCGACAATTTTGAAAAAAAAACAATATTTTTTACTTTCTGTTATAATACATCCAATAAAAAAATGTAAAAAATCTAATTTCTTCATCAATTTGTTCCAATATGTATTCTGCTACATACTTTTGGTAAAAAAAAAAAAAAAAACAATAATTGATTGGTTTGCGCAAAAGTTATATATAGCGTCTACAAAATAGGGGATAGATTTATGGCATTTTTATTTATTTTTTTTTTAGCTAGTAAAGGCAGCGATCTGTGATTTTTAGTGGGACTGCGATATTGCGGCAGACAGATCAGACACCTAGCTGACACTTTTAACACTTTTTTGGGAACCAGTGACATTATTACAGTGTTTTTAATGCCAAAAATATGCACTGTCACTGTACTAATGGCACTGGCAGGGAAGGGGTTAACATCAGGGGCGATCAAAGGATTAAATGTGTTCCCTGGGAGGTGTTTCTACTTGTATGGGGGATGGGCTGACTGGGACAACACACAGATCCGTCTTCCTTCATAGCAGGAGGACAGGATCTGTATGTCATCCCCTGACACAACCGAGATCTGCCTTGTTTACTTTGGCAGATCCCCGTTCTGTCTCTGCGGGGAACGACCGCGGGCATATGGCGGACATCGAGTCCGCCGGACCCACTGATTGGCTCCCCCGCTGGCCAATCAGCACCCACAGATCGCCACGTACGAGCCCGACGTACACCTATGGTGATTGGCACAGCCGAGCCAACCTGCCGCAGTATAACTTCCAGACTCCGATAAGCCCCCTTGGCCCACAGACCCCACAAGCACTGGCCAGGGTTATCGGGAAGAGGCCCTTGAACCCACAATATGGGGCAGTTTGCTCTCATTTGAAGTTTAATGTTCTTGTACTCCCCTTGTTCCTCCTTTTCCCTATGATTATGCTGAATGTGATCGCTGGATCCCAAGTTGTCCTGTATTTCTGTGATCAGATCTGTATCGTTTCTAATTAATAGATCTATCAATGCATTCTTTCTAGTCAGGGAATTCACCAATCGGGACATGAAGTTGACCTATAAAACATTTAGGAAGAGGCGGACCTTCATATGACGTCCTGGGCTTTCAGTGGAGATACATGAATGATGGGTGCAGCTACAGACATCATTCACATATCATTCTTTTCTGCCAGCCATTCCCTGCACCCTACAATAGTGTCTGTTCAGCCGCTTGATTTTTTTTACAGGCTGGGGGAGGGGGCGTCCCCCCCTGCCACCCTTCGGTGCTTCTACCTGATCACCCGTACGATCGGCGAGCCAGAGAAGAGGGGGAAGATTACCATAGAGCTGACCGAGGACCAGATGATGCCCAGCAGTCTCTATGACCTTCAGAGGCCGTTTTTTTTTTTATCTCAGTCTTTCCAGCCTAGAGGAGAGATGTGGGGTCTTATAGAATAAAATAAACAATACAAAAATAATAATTAAAGAGCCCCCGTGTGCTCACATGCAGAAGCGAGGGCACACGTACGTCGCGTCCACGTATGTAAATGCTGTTCAAACCACGCATGTGAGGTATCACTGCGAACGTTAGAATGAGAGCAATAATTCTCATACTAGACCTCCTCTGTAACTCTAAACTGGTAACCTGTAAAAATGTTTAAAGCGTCGCCTATGGAGATTTTTTGAGTACCGAAGTTTGGCGCCATTCCACGAGTGTGCGCAATTTTAAAGCGTGACATGTTAGGTATCTATTTATTCGGTGTAACATCTTCTTTCACATTATACATAAAATTGGACTGTCTTTATTGCTTTTGTTTGTTTTTTTTTTTTAATTCATGAAACAATTTTTTTCCCAACAAAAAACGTGTTTAAAAAATTGCTGCGCAAATACCGTGTGACATAAAAAGTTGCAATGATCGTCATTTTATTCCCTAGGGTCTCTACTAAAAATATATATAATATTTGTGGGTTCTGAGTAATTTTCTAGCAATAAAATGATGATTTTTACATGTCGGGGAGAAGTGTCAGAATTGGCCTGGGTGGGAAGTGGCTAAATAGTGAGCTGTCCCTTCTGTCCAGTCAATATTGGGATAGTTGAAGTCCTCCATTATGATGACATCGCCCTGCTTTGCCGCCATTCCTAACTGTGATAGGAGGTCTAGCTCCTCCTCCTCCTCCTTCAGGTTGGGAGGGGGGACGGTAACATACCCCCACTATTCATGACCATAAGATGCACACCTCCCCTTTTACTGACTGCCGCCATTTATTATGCTCCAACCTTAAACTCCCACTTAACCTTACCTATAATGACGAAACCTCACTGTGTTGGAGTAAAACTGGCCATAGCAGCCTTTTTATTCACAAATATAAAATATATATAAAATTTTAACCATAACAAAAACTCAAATATCAGTTTCTCCCCCCCCGGTGGTCTTTGGCGGCACTTCCCAACATAACTCTGTTCCACTTCTACACTGCGGACCTTCTACCGTACTAGGAATATGGCCGTGATAACACCGGCCCAAAGACAACTCGTTACCCGCAGTGTCACCATTACCATCTTCAGATAACCCGTGTTAACTGTACACACCAAGGGGGCCCATAACCACTGAGTCCCCCACACTTCCATCTCATGGGTTAGTTACCACCATCAAAGACCACCACCACCGCCAGTTGTCCGCTGCCATGACATGTCCTGATACACCACACCTGAAAATAAATAACAGTAAAGCAAGCAAAAACCCAGGGAGGTCGGGTGGGAAACTTCTCCTTAAAAAAACTCTCCCTGCAGTGTTGCCCGGGACACCCCTCCTGCCCCCTAAATAAACTAAACCCCTCCCCTCTCCACACTTTCTAACCAATCCCCCGCTCACCACCTTTCCTAAACAACTTTCCTTTAACCCTTGCTGTACCCCTATCACCCCTGTCATGCCGGCCCTCTGCTAGCTCCTTTGCAATCCTCTCGCTCCAGGCCTCTCTTTTCCCACTTGCTTCTTCCCTTTGAAGTTCCACCCACAGGGATTCCACCTCCCCCCATGTCCTATTCACAATGTCACTCCGCTCTCCCACCTGTAAATCATTCCTGATGTACAGTGGGGGGGGGGATAAGTATTTGATCCCCTTCAGATTGTGTAAGTTTTGCCCACTTACATAGAAATGAAGGGTCTATAATTTTTATCATGATAGAGACAGAATATCAACCAAAAATCCAGAAAAATCACACATGATACAAATGTTATAATAAAGAAGAAAAAAAAAAGAAGAAAAGGAGCGCCAACCTAAGTGCAGTAATAAAACACACACATTTTAATGTCAGTGGAAATGCACTGACTCTGAGTATGACAAATACAGGCACATCAATAAAATCGGTCCGGGTGGGTAATGTGGGGGGGGCAGCAGGGCTCCACAGGGGGCGATCCTATGTGCTGGGGGGGTTCTCGTCTGGTCCCGTCTGGTGGTGCCGGTGGATTCCAGTGTCCCAGGCTGGGGTAGAGGAGGCACAGCGTGGATCGTCTGTTTGAGTCCTCCCGGGTCGCGGAGTGATGACGCTATGGGCGTGCACGGGTTCGGAGCATGCGCGCTCCTTCCTCAGGCATAGCAGTCCTTCATTTTAGAGATGGTTTAAGAAGGGCGGGCCGGCCAATCGGGTCATAGCCCCGCCTATCTCGTATTCGGTGAAGTGTGGGAGGGATTGGGTGGGTGTTGGAGAGGCTCTATCGGCCATAGTAATATAGGTGGATGACACAATAAAGAGTGATGTGACAAGACAGAAAAAAGAGACAAGAAGGGATAGTGAAAGGAGGTGACGATGTGTGTACAGGAGAGAGAGCGGCAGGGGGAAGGAACACATGGATATGTGATATCGAGGAACAACGGATAACAAATGGATGAAAACAAAGGATGGGATGAGAAGAAGAATGATGGGATGAACCAATGTGATGAGAAGGACATGAGATGAAATGAAATATATCGATGATGGGATGAAAAAAGGGATAATTGAATAGAAAATAATAGATAATAGAAATAAGAGCAAGAAAAAAAATGAAAATAAAAATAAGAATAAAATTAAATTTTTTGAATATTTATAAAAATCGAAATAATAATAAAAAAAAAAAATAAAAAAAGAAATGAAAATAAAGGTAAAAAAAAGGTATATAAAAATATATAGAAAAAATATTTAAATCGGCTAAGTGGATGTAGAACATAAAAAATAAAAAATAAATAATAAAAATAAAAATGAAAAATGAATGGAGATACATATGTATATATATACGTGTACGTATGCGTCTGTTTGATGTGACCATAATATGTATAGGCGCATGCTGAGGTGAATATGGATCAAAGATATTCATGGCTACAAGGGGGGAATTAAGGATTGTGCGTAAAAGTAAAGGTGTTGGTGAAGAAGGGGGGGAGGGGAAACTGAGAGAAAGGGAGGGAAAACATGGGAGTATGGGGGAGGGTGTGGTTTTAGGGAGGAATGGGGGGATGATAAGGTGTTATATATAGTATATATATATATATATATATATGTTATAATGGAGTTGCAGTTCAGTGAGTAAAATAAGTATTTGACCCCAAGCAGAACATGACTTAGTTGGGGATCACAGAGGTCAGACGTTTCTTGTAGGTGGTGATCAGGTTTGCACACATCTCAGGAGGGATTTTGGTCCACTCTTCTTTACAGATCTTCTCTAAATCCTTAAAGTGTTACTAAACCCAGGAGCCTGCACTTGCTATATCTGATCTCCCCAGGAACCTGCATTAACTATATCTGATCTCCCCAGGACTCTGCTTTCACTATATCTGATCTCCCCAAGAGCCTGCAGTCACTATATCTGATCTCCCCAGGAGCCTGCAGTCACTATATCTGATCTCCCCAGGAGCCTGCAGTCACTATATCTGCTCTCCCCAGGACTCTGCATTCACTATATCTGGTCTCCCCGGGAGCCTGCAGTCACTATATCTGATCTCCCCAGGAGCCTGCAGTTACTATATCTGGTCTCCCCAGGAGCCTGCAGTCACTACATCTGATCTCCCCATGAGCCTGCATTCACTATATCTGCTCTCCCCAGGACTCTGCATTCACTATATCTGGTCTCCCCGGGAGCCTGCAGTCACTATATCTGATCTCCCCAGGAGCCTGCAGTTACTATATCTGCTCTCCCCAGGACTCTGCATTCACTATATCTGGTCTCCCCGGGAGCCTGCAGTCACTATATCTGCTCTCCCCAGGAGCCTGCAGTCACTATATCTGATAATCCCAGGAGCCTGCACTCACTATATCTGATCTCCCCAGGACTCTGCATTAACTATATCTGCTCTCCCCAGGAGCCTGCATTCACTATATCTGCTCTCCCCAGGAGCGTGCAGTCACTATATCTCATCTCCCCAGGACTCTGCAGTCACTATATCTGATCTCCCCAGGAGCCTGCAATCACTATATCTGATCTCCCCGGGACTCTGCATTCACTATATCTGCTCCCCCCAGTAGCCTGCAGTCACTATATCTGGTCTCCCCAGGAGCTTGCACTGACTATATCTGCTCTCCCTATCAACCTGCAGTCACTATATCTGGTCTCCCCAGGAGCCTGCACTCACTATATCTGATCTCCCCAGGAGAATGCAGTCACTATATCTGCTCTCCCCACGAGCCTGCAGTCACTATATCTGGTCTCCCCAGGAGCCCACAGTCACTATATCTGATCTCCCCAGGACTCTGCATTCACTATATCTGCTCTCCCCAGGAGCCTGCAGTCACTATATCTGATCTCCCCAGGACTCTGCATTCACTATATCTGCTCTCCCCAGGAGCCTGCATTCACTATATCTGCTCTCCCCAGGAGCCTGCACTCACTATATCTGATCTCCCCAGGAGAATGCAGTCACTATATTTGCTCTCCCCAGGAGCCTGCAGTCACTATATCTGGTCTCCCCAGGAGCTTACATTCACTATATCTGCTCTCCCCAGGAGCCTGCAGTCACTGTATCTGTTCTCCCCAGGACTCTGCATTCACTATATCTGCTCTCCCCAGGAGCCTGCATTTACTATATCTGATCTCCCCAGGAGCCTGCAGTCACTGTATCTGCTCTCCCCAGGACTCTGCACTCACTATATCTGGTCTCCCCAGGACTCTGCATTCACTATATCTGGTCTCCCCGGGAGCCTGCATTCACTATATCTGCTCTCCCCAGGAGCCTGTAGTCACTATATCTGATCTCCCCAGGACTCTGCATTCACTATATCTGCTCTCCCCAGGAGCCTGCATTCACTATATCTGCTCTCCCCAGGAGCCTGTAGTCACTATATCTGATCTCCCCAGGAGCCTGCAATCACTATATCTGCTCTCCCCAGGAGCCTGCACTAACTATATCTGCTCTCCCCAGGAGCCTGCACTCACTATATCTGGTCTCCCTAGGAGCCTGCAGTCACTACATCTGGTCTCTCCGGAACTCTGCACTCACTATATCTGATCTCCCCAGGACTCTGCATTAACTATATCTGCTCTCCCCAGGACTCTGCATTCACTATATCTGCTCTCCCCAGGACTCTGCATTCACTATATCTGGTCTCCCCGGGAGCCTGCAGTCACTATATCTGATCTCCCCAGGAGCCTGCAGTTACTATATCTGGTCTCCCCAGGAGCCTGCAGTCACTACATCTGATCTCCCCATGAGCCTGCATTCACTATATCTGCTCTCCCCAGGACTCTGCATTCACTATATCTGGTCTCCCCGGGAGCCTGCAGTCACTATATCTGATCTCCCCAGGAGCCTGCAGTTACTATATCTGCTCTCCCCAGGACTCTGCATTCACTATATCTGGTCTCCCCGGGAGCCTGCAGTCACTATATCTGCTCTCCCCAGGAGCCTGCAGTCACTATATCTGATAATCCCAGGAGCCTGCACTCACTATATCTGATCTCCCCAGGACTCTGCATTAACTATATCTGCTCTCCCCAGGAGCCTGCATTCACTATATCTGCTCTCCCCAGGAGCGTGCAGTCACTATATCTCATCTCCCCAGGACTCTGCAGTCACTATATCTGATCTCCCCAGGAGCCTGCAATCACTATATCTGATCTCCCCGGGACTCTGCATTCACTATATCTGCTCCCCCCAGTAGCCTGCAGTCACTATATCTGGTCTCCCCAGGAGCTTGCACTGACTATATCTGCTCTCCCTATCAACCTGCAGTCACTATATCTGGTCTCCCCAGGAGCCTGCACTCACTATATCTGATCTCCCCAGGAGAATGCAGTCACTATATCTGCTCTCCCCACGAGCCTGCAGTCACTATATCTGGTCTCCCCAGGAGCCCACAGTCACTATATCTGATCTCCCCAGGACTCTGCATTCACTATATCTGCTCTCCCCAGGAGCCTGCAGTCACTATATCTGATCTCCCCAGGACTCTGCATTCACTATATCTGCTCTCCCCAGGAGCCTGCACTCACTATATCTGATCTCCCCAGGAGAATGCAGTCACTATATTTGCTCTCCCCAGGAGCCTGCAGTCACTATATCTGGTCTCCCCAGGAGCTTACATTCACTATATCTGCTCTCCCCAGGAGCCTGCAGTCACTGTATCTGTTCTCCCCAGGACTCTGCATTCACTATATCTGCTCTCCCCAGGAGCCTGCATTTACTATATCTGATCTCCCCAGGAGCCTGCAGTCACTGTATCTGCTCTCCCCAGGACTCTGCATTCACTATATCTGGTCTCCCCAGGACTCTGCATTCACTATATCTGGTCTCCCCGGGAGCCTGCATTCACTATATCTGCTCTCCCCAGGAGCCTGCATTCACTATATCTGCTCTCCCCAGGAGCCTGTAGTCACTATATCTGATCTCCCCAGGACTCTGCATTCACTATATCTGCTCTCCCCAGGAGCCTGCATTCACTATATCTGCTCTCCCCAGGAGCCTGTAGTCACTATATCTGATCTCCCCAGGAGCCTGCAATCACTATATCTGCTCTCCCCAGGAGCCTGCACTCACTATATCTGCTCTCCCCAGGAGCCTGCACTCACTATATCTGGTCTCCCTAGGACTCTGCATTAACTATATCTGCTCTCCCCAGGACTCTGCATTCACTATATCTGCTCTCCCCAGGACTCTGCATTCACTATATCTGGTCTCCCCGGGAGCCTGCAGTCACTATATCTGATCTCCCCAGGAGCCTGCAGTCACTATATCTGATAATCCCAGGAGCCTGCACTCACTATATGTGATCTCCCCAGGACTCTGCATTAACTATATCTGCTCTCCCCAGGACTCTGCATTCACTATATCTGCTCTCCCCAGGAGCGTGCAGTCACTATATCTGGTCTTCCCAGGACTCTGCAGTCACTATATCTGATCTCCCCAGGAGCCTGAAATCACTTTATCCGATCTCCCCGGGACTCTGCATTCACTATATCTGCTCCCCCCAGGAGCCTACAGTCACTATATCTGGTCTCCCCAGGAGCCTGCACTCACTATATCTGCTCTCCACAGGAACCTGTAGTTACTATATCTGGTCTCCCCAGGAGCCTGCACTCACTATATCTGATCTCCCCAGGAGAATGCAGTCACTATATCTGCTCTCCCCAGGAGCCTGCAGTCACTATATCTGCCTTCCCCAGGAGCCTGCAGTCACTATACCTGATCTCCCCAGGACTCTGCATTCACTATATCTGCTCTCCACAGGAACCTGTAGTTACTATATCTGGTCTCCCCAGGAGCCTGCACTCACTATATCTGCTCTCCCCAGGAGCCTGCAGTCACTATATCTGCTCTCCCCAGGAGCCTGCAGTCACTATATCTGATCTCCCCAGGACTCTGCATTCACTATATCTGCTCTCCCCAGGAGCCTGCATTCACTATATCTGATCTCCCCAGGAGCCTACAGTCACTATATCTGATCTCCCCAGGACTCTGCATTCACTATATCTGCCCTCCCCAGGACTCTGAATTCACTATATCTGGTCTCCCCGGGAGCCTGCACTCACTATATCTGCTCTCCCCAGGAGCCTGCAGTCACTATATCTGCTCTCCCCAGGAGCCTGCAGTCACTATATCTGATCTCCCCAGGACTCTGCATTCACTATATCTGCCCTCCCCAGGACTCTGAATTCACTATATCTGGTCTCCCCGGGAGCCTGCAGTCACTATATCTGATCTCCCCATGAGCCTTCAGTCACTATATCTGCTCTCCCCAGGAGCCTGCAGTCACTATATCTGGTCTCCCCAGGAGCCTGCAGTCACTATATCTGGTCTCCCCAGGAGCCTGCACTCACTATATCTGATCTCCCCAGGAGCCCGCACTCACTATATCTGATCTCCCCAGGAGCCTGCACTCACTATATCTGATCTCCCCAGGAGCCTGCACTTACTATATCTGCTCTCCCCAGGAGCCTGCACTCACTATATCTGATCTCCTCAGGAGCCTGCACTCACTATATCTGATCTCCCCAGGAGAATGCAGTCACTATATTTGCTCTCCCCAGGAGCCTGCAGTCACTATATCTGATCTCCCCAGGAGCTTGCAGTCACTATATCTGCTCTCCCCAGGAGCCTTCAGTCACTATATCTGCTCTCCCCAGGACTCTGCATTCACTATATCTGCTCTCCTCAAGAGCCTGCAGTTACTATATCTGCTCTCCCCAGGAGCCTGCAGTCACTATATCTGCTCTCCCCAGGAGCCTGCAGTCACTATATCTTCTCTCCCCAGGACTCTGCATTCACTATATCTGGTCTCCCCAGGAGCCTGCAGTCACTATATCTGATAATCCCAGGAGCCTGCAGTCACTATATCTGCTCTCCCCAGGAGCCTGCAGTCACTATATCTGATAATCCCAGGAGCCTGCACTCACTATATCTGATCTCCCCAGGACTCTGCATTAACTATATCTGCTCTCCCCAGGACTCTGCATTCACCATATCTGCTCTCCCCAGGAGCGTGCAGTCACTATATCTGGTCTCCCCAGGACTCTGCAGTCACTATATCTGATCTCCCCAAGAGCCTGAAATCACTATATCTGATCTCCCCGGGACTCTGCATTCACTATATCTGCTCCCCCTAGGAGCCTGCAGTTACTATATCTGGTCTCCCCAGGAGCCTGCACTCACTATATCTGCTCTCCCCAGGAACCTGTAGTCACTATATCTGGTCTCCCCAGGAGCCTGCACTCACTATATCTGATCTCCCCAGGAGCCTGCAGTCACTATATCTGATCTCCCCAGGACTCTGCATTCACTATATCTGCTCTCCCCAGAAGCCTGCAGTTACTATATCTGATCTCCCCAGGAGCCTACAGTCACTATATCTGATCTCCCCAGGACTTTGCATTCACTATATCTGCCCTCCACAGGACTCTGCATTCACTATATCTGCTCTCCCCAGGACTCTGCATTCACTATATCTGCTCTCCCCGGGAGCCTGCATTCACTATATCTGATCTCCCCAGGAGCTTGCAGTCACTATATCTGATCTCCCCAGGACTCTGCATTCACTATATCTGCTCTCCCCAGAAGCCTGCAGTTACTATATCTGATCTCCCCAGGAGCCTACAGTCACTATATCTGATCTCCCCAGGACTTTGCATTCACTATATCTGCCCTCCACAGGACTCTGCATTCACTATATCTGCTCTCCCCGGGAGCCTGCATTCACTATATCTGATCTCCCCAGGATCCTGCAGTCACTATATCTGATCTCCCCATGAGCCTTCAGTCACTATATCTGCTCTCCCCAGGAGCCGGCAGTCACTATATCTGGTCTCCCCAGGAGCCTGCAGTCACTATATCTGGTCTCCCCAGGAGCCTGCACTCACTATATCTGATCTCCCCAGGAGCCTGCACTCACTATATCTGATCTCCCCAGGAGAATGCAGTCGCTATATCTGATCTCCCCAGGAGCCTGCAGTCACTATATCTGCTCTCCCCAGGAGCTTGCAGTCACTATATCTGCTCTCCGCAGGAGCCTGCAGTCACTATATCTGCTCTCCCCAGGACTCTGCATTCACTATATCTGCTCTCCCCAGGAGCCTGCAGTTACTATATCTGCTCTCCCCAGGACTCTGCATTCACTATATCTGCATAGCTGCCAACTGTCCCGGATTTCCCGGGACATTCCCGGGACTTGGACTTCATTCCCAGATTTGTGGTGTCCCGGGTGTTAGGGTCAACTTTTAAATAAGTTGCTTATAGTTTATATTGCTTTGCCAAATTATTGCTTCTATAAGAAACATGACACGGAGTCAGGTATGTCTGTATCACAGTTCTGAGCATCCCCCCAAAAGGACTGCTCCCTTTACTTCTTTTATAGGCAGTTACAAAAGCAGTAATCTTATCGGCATTACCAAATGAGGTTAAGGTACAAAGAGTTTCTCATCAGCGAACATGTAATGATTATTCAGCAGTTCCAAATTCCATCTAGATACAGATTGATAGAACAATTGATACGTACACAGGTAAGAAAGGAGCACAAACAATTTAAATAGAACAATTGATACGTACACAGGTAAGAAAAAACAGAAACAATTAAAGTGGAACTCTAAGTCATTATTTCAACCCTATCAATTTCCCCCTTTGACATCATCCTCTCCTTCCCCCTGGGTCCTCATGAATAAGTTCTAGTCAGTTTTTCCCCAGAGTCCTTTCCCTGACCGCGAGTTGTCAGAGGTGTAGAACCCATCCCCCTAGGTATTACCAACATCTTAAAATTCAAGAAGAGGAGTTTTATAGGAGTAGGGTGATGTCAATACACATTTATCAGTATACCCTGTCTATTCTCCTAATTTTCCTATTTATTTTCCTGTATACACATATATTCGTGATTGTAAGTGATATTAATATTAGAATAATAATTACCATTGGACTTAACAACCAGTGAAAGGTATTGGTTGCTGTAGAAGACATTCCACTAAATATATCCCACCAATGTGGTGCAGTATCCTGTTGTATCTGTGAGGAAAGATGTACTAGTCTACCTTTGTCAATAATAATTTGCTACTTTAGGATCATCTATAGCCCATTCGAAAGTTGTTGTTTCCTCTACTTCAAGTACATTAATACCAGGAGTCCATGCATATATTTGTAAAACAACAATCTTCAACAAAAAATCTGTAAGTAGATATTTCATCATGTTGTTTTCTCGGGTTGTTTCTTGCAATGTGATGCGTGTATCCAGGTAGGTTTTCCTTCCAGCTTTACTGAGGTGGCTGTGGTCAAGAGTACTTGGTAAGGACCTTCAAACCTGGGTTCCAATGTCTTTCTGGTGTGTTTCTTCACATATACATAATCCCCTGGTAGCAGAGTATGTGTACCTGTTATTGAATTAGGGTCTGGAAGAGAAGAATACACACTTTTGTGGATCTTAGTTAGACGTTGTTGTAATTGTATCACATATGCAGTCAAACTATCACATTGCAATTGCATACTCTGTGGAAAGTATAAACCCAATCTAGGTGCATTCCCAAAAAGTATCTCATATGGGGATAATCCTGTCTTTCCTGTTGGAGTGTACCTTATAGAGAACAAAGCCAAAGGCAGGCATTCTGGCCAAGGCTTGTTTAACTCTTGCATGGCTTTTTGTATTTTTAACTTTATTGTCCAATTTACTCTCTCCACTGATCCTGAACTCTGTGGGTGGTAAGGGGTGTGAAAACTTTGTTGAACCCCTAACATGGTCATCACATTCTGCATGATTTCTCCTGTAAAGTGTGTCCCCCTATCTGATTCTATGGTTTCAGGAAGACCAAACCTAGGTATTAACTCAGTGATCAGTTTCTTAGCTGTGGCTTTAGCTGTAGCCGATTTTACTGGATAACTTTCGGGCCAACCTGAGAATAAATCGATACACACGAGGACAAATTCAAAAGGGCCGCTCTTAGGCATTTGTATGTAATCAATTTGCAGTCTCTGGAAGGGGTATTGGGCCCGGACCTGGTGTTTTCGTGGGGTTTTTACTCTCTGTCCTGGGTTATTCAGGAGACAGATTTGGCAGGCTGCACAGTAGTTTCTTGCAGTGCTACTGAATCCAGGGGCGAGCCATCCTTGGTTCACAATCCTATACATGGAATTGGAACTGACGTGTGTGGGTAGGTGAACTGCCGCTGCCATTTCTGGGTACAGAGAGGCAGGCAGGCATATTTTGCCTCCTTCCCTCCATACATTGTCAAGGTCTGGTGCTGCTCCCATCCTGACCCACTTATCTTTCTCGCTCTCCCCTGCTTGCTCCTGTAATTTACTCAGCTGCTGCCATGTTGGTTCTGGGATACTCACCTCTACCGCTGCTAAGGTCTCAGGGCTTCCTTCCCCTAGAGCTGCCTGTTTTGCAGTCAAATCTGCGAATGCATTTCCTTTTGCCTCAATTGTTTTTGCGCTCGTGTGTGCCGCTATCTTCATAATGGCTACTCGTTTAACCTTTTGAAGATTGTTCAGGACTCTCTTAATCCCTTCTCCATGTTTTACAGGTGTACCTGCTGCTGTCAGATAACCTCTAGCCCTCCATATGTGGCCATAATCGTGCGCTACACCATAAGCGTAGGCAGAGTCAGTGTAAATATTCCCTTCTCGTTCTTTTAAGTATTCTAGGGCTTGTTCTAAAGCTTTTAATTCTGCTTCCTGTGCTGACATGTGGGCTGGTAAGGCCTGTGCTTCAATTACCTGCGTATCAGTCACTACAGCATACCCTGTGTGATATTTACCCTTGTCATGAGCAAACCTACTACCATCTATATACAAGGTGTACTCAGCATTTAAAATCGGTGTATCTGTAACATGTGGGAATCCCATTGTCTCCTGTTCCATGAGCTGAAAACAATCCTGCTGATCTACTTCTTTAAACAAAAGAGTGTCAGTGTCCTCATTTCTTTTCTCACTAGTACTATTAGTACTATCATTCCCCCTTGCCAAATCTGGTGACTGAAGAGGCAAAAAGGTGGCCTCTTCAAATTTAAGGTTGTACAGCGCTGAAAAGTGACATTTGGAGGTAAGAGTAAAGTACACTGTAATCTTAATTGCCTAGCCATTGAAATGTGTTTGGGCTGTACCTGAGACAAGATTGCATGTATGTCATGTGTGGTATGCACTACGACTGGATTGTCTAGAACAATCTCTGATGACTTATCTATGATAATTGACACTGCAGCTACCGCCCGTACACAGGACGGTGAACCTCTAGATACTGGATCTAATGCTGCTGAAAAGTAAGCGACTGGTCTTTGTTTTACATGTGCCTGTGTCAGAACACCTGTGGCATGTCCAGTGATCTCAGCAATGTACAGATTAAATATCTTGGTGTAATCTGGTATACCAATAGCCGGGGCAGAAATCAACAACTTTTTCAAAGTGATAAACGACTCATAAGCTACTTCTGTAAGCACATACGGTACAATTTTCAAACAATCGTATAATGGCTGCATCAAAGCGCTAGCATGTGGTATCCACTGTCTACAATATGACACGATACCTAAAAACATACGCAATTGTTTGAAATTCCGTGGGGGTAACATTCCCTTTATCACTTGAACCCTCTCCTCAGTGAGATGTCTCGTACCCTGTGATATACAATGTCCCAAAAAGATAACTTTTTCCTGACACACTTGTAACTTTTTCTTATTAACCTTGCAACCTTTTTCTGCCAAAAATCGCAACAAATTAAGGGTGGTGGCCAAACAAGTTTCTTTGTCAGGGCAGCATAACAATACATCATCCACATATTGTAACAATACACAGGAATCTGGTGGTACCCATTCTCCCAACACCGTTTGCAATGCTTGCGAATACAAGGTAGGTGAATGCGCCATACCCTGAGGTAGGCGTGTCCAGGTTAGTTGCCGATTTTTTATTGAAAATGCGAACCAAAGTTGGCATTCTTCAGCAAGCGGGACGGAAAAGAAAGCATTCGCTAAATCTATAACCGTAAAGTACATACTGGTTGATGGTATTTGTGACAGTAATGTATGTGGATTGGGTACTAAAGGTGTCATCGGGGCTAGTATTTTGTTGACCGCTCTAAGGTCTTGGACCATTCTATACTTAACCGGACTACCGGCTACTGATTTCTTTTTAACCGGGTACAAGGGAGTGTTTGCCGGTGATTTTACCTCTTTTAGAACTCCACTTTTTAAGAAGGATTGGACCTGCATTTCTATGGCCGTCTCTTGGGGTGCACTAAGTGGATACTGCTTTTGTTGGGGAAGCACTGCTCCTGGAATCAGCTGTAGGGTAACCGGAGGTATGGGCAAAAGTCCAACATCAGCTGGATGTTTTTCCCATAGTTCTCCTGGAAGGGACGACAAAATCTGATCTAAGTCTGAAGGAGGTGGGCCGGACAATTCCGATTCCTCCTCTAGGTATTGTATTAGGTTACACATCTCCATGTGTTCTTGATTATCCCCTATAGCTAAGGTGACAGTGCCATCTGGGTGATAGGTAATGTTAGCTCCTATTTTCTGCAAAATGTCAGCTCCTAACAAATTAGTGGGGGCTCCTCTGGATACCAGAAAGCGTGAAAGGAACATGTGGTTTCCTACTTTAACTTTCAGAGGTTTTGTAAGCGGGGCGTCGGCTAAAATGCCATCATATCCAGTTATTAGTAAAGTGTCAGGTGATTTTTGGCCAGGGAGTAGTTCAGAGTCAGAAAGTAACGAGCGTGAAGCTCCTGTATCGACTAAACAAGAGATTTTCTTATTACCAACCGTTATATTTGTCTTAAGCATTGTTGTTTTGGATTTTTCTAAAACCGGGGTGAGTCATGCTCGTGGACCATCTCCCTGCTGCCTGATATGACTATTTTTGTTGTCCCTGGGCTGGTTCCTTCTCTGATTAACTGGAGAATCAACACCTTCCTCTCCTTCATCCCTTATTCTTTTCTTACAGTTGCGTCTGATGTGACCAATCTTGTTACAGTAGTGACAGGTAAGGGGTTTGCGAAAGGAACCTCTACCTTGCTCTTGGGGACCCCCGAGTGCGTTGATAGCATGAGATTTCCTCCCTTTGGTTTCTGCTAAGTCCGCCTCTATGCCTTGCGCTTTTTGTAACAACGTGCCTCTATCTCTAGTTGCCCTCCACTCTGGTGTGCAGGCTTTCAGTCTCTCACTTATCTGTGGAATTAATCCCTCCATAAATTGTCTATTGAAGGCTCGGATCGTGACTGGCAGAGCCAAATCCAATCCCTCATCTGCCATCATACTTTCCATAGATAAGTAAAATTCTGATACAGTCTGTCCTGGCATTTGTTTCATGGGTGATATTGACCCCCTCTCCTGTTGTTTTGCTTGACAAAAAGCTTCTAATCTAGCAATAAAAGGGGCTATATGTCTGACATGTCCTGTCTCTAAATTGCCATCCCCATCAACTTGTCCTGCAGGTCTGTGTGGACCTATTTCTGTCATAAACTGGTTAAACAGGGTCAGAGTCATTTTGTGTCTGCATAGATCCTCCCCATCCTGCCAGGTCGCTTCATGTGTATTCATTAACTGTGTCACAAATCTACAAAAAGCAGCTGGCTTTGCTACCGGGTCTGGGGCGCTCTGTATTAATGCCATAAGGGTGTCATAAGGGTGTCTGCCGACCATGGTGCCCAAGTCCTTATTTGCATTCTACGAGTGACAGTAGGCGGGGCATTTGGATGGGCTGCTTGTCCAAATTCTGGATTGTTTACCTGAACAATGCGTGTATCAGTGCGTACGGGAGCTACAGTTTCTGGATGAGGTTTTTGTGCCCCACAATGCACACATTCTACTGCCCATTCTGGGTTTTGTGCTCCACAATCCTGACAAACCCATCCTCTCCCCTCAAGTACCGAATATATCTTGTGTGGTTTGCGTTCTACGTCAGTGTATGGGGGTGGGATGGCTGAGCTGGGAGCCTCGACATTTTTTGTTCTTCTATCTTTCATATCCCAACCATCACAATCTGGATTATACTTCCACCCCTCTTCTTTCGCTCTATTTGAGACCTTAATTAAGCATTGAACCTGACGCATCCATTGCTTCTCTAACACCTCTCCTTGTCTGTCCCTTTTTATTTCACTCCATACATCCGGGTCTAAGCCCGCTGCTCCTTTCACCTTAAATTTACGAAGGACATCCTTTAAGTCCTGTGCTTCGGTTTTCCCATAAATGTTCTTAATTATCTGTGGCACCGTATAGTGCGCCACAATTCCCTGACGGGGTTTTGTGTTCCTCTGGCCCATTCTAACAGTCCTGCCTAGGTAGCGTGTGGGACACTTAGTGTACAATATAATGCGGCTACAACATATACAAGAATGAATAATTACTTTATATGCTAGCCCAATAGCAAACCAGCTAAGTTACACTAGTTCCTCGTTGCCTTCCTCCTAGGGTGCTAGAATTCTAGAAACCTCTCCGGAATGAGATTTCTGAACCCGAATTACTTTATATGCTAGCCCAATAATAAATAATTACTTTATATGCTAGCCCAATAACAAACCAGAATGCGGCTACAACATATACAAAAATGCGGCTACAACATATACAAGCATTCCTTTAAGTGGCCAGGTATCCGACTAGATCTCGGGACTTTGTTGAGACCTTATTCCCTCCCCGTATCTGGGAATCCCTCTCATACACTCTTATCCCTGCTTTATGGAGCAGACAGGGCTTATACTCTCAACCCGTCTATGGTTTATGAGTTAGATGTGAGGTTAAGCATAAGCGTCAGACCCCCAAGCTCACAAGCCCTCAAGTTCCCAATCGTGTGAGGTAAGGCGCATTCCGTTGCTTAGTTCGGCAATCCCCTTCTAACTCATACCATCCTTGACAAGGCTCATTCACTTTCTCAACAAGACAGACAAGACAAACACAGATAACAAAACAAACAAATAATTCCAGCAATATAAACTAAAATATGCAGTAATTCTAGACTCACCACTACAGAGGCTGGTGTTTTAAAACCAGGAGAACCGTAACTGACAGAACGGATAGGCACAAATCAGGGGAGCACAGAATATAAGAAAAATAAAGCTTTTTCTTACCTGCGCAGGTTTTTTTTTTGATCTGTGGTCTGTGATTCCCGGAATGCCTGTCTTTTTGTTCCGTCAGCCGCGTTCGTCCACCTCTTGTAGTATCATCGGTGAGTCCCTGTTTCGGGCGCCAAAATGTTAGGTTCAACTTTTAAACAAGTTGCTTATAGTTTATATTGCTTTGCCAAATTATTGCTTCTATAAGAAACATGACACGGAGTCAGGTATGTCTGTATCACAGTTCTGAGCATCCCCCCAAAAGGACTGCTCCCTTTACTTCTTTTATAGGCAGTTACAAAAGCAGTAATCTTATCGGCATTACCAAATGAGGTTAAGGTACAAAGAGTTTCTCATCAGCGAACATGTAATGATTATTCAGCAGTTCCAAATTCCATCTAGATACAGATTGATAGAACAATTGATACGTACACAGGTAAGAAAAAACAGAAACAATTAAAGTGGAACTCTAAGTCATTATTTCAACCCTATCACGGGAAATGTCCCGAAAAATCCGGTTCCTGTTTTTGAAACCGCCGCCGCCGCCACTAGAGGTCGGCGGCCGGCGTCGACATTGTCTCCGCCGGCCGCCATTTTGTGGAAGTTCAGGAAGACGGCTGGGAGGGGGGCTAGACGAAGCTTCTGCGTCGCCGCCCACCCCCTGCCCTGCTCCGCCTCGGCCCGCCCCGCTCCGCCTCGCCCCGCTCCGCCTCGGCCCGCCTATCCCCCGCCCCGTTGCCAGTCTGATATGGAAAGGGGCGGGGGTTCTAGGTGGGGGGGAGCGCGCGCACCGCTGTGGGACACCTGATGTGAGGGGGGGCACTGGGGACACCTGATGTGAGTGGGGGGGCACTGGGGACCTTCGATGTGAGTGGGGGGGGCACTGGGGACACCTGATGTGAGTGGGGGGGGGCACTGGGGACACCTGATGTGAGTGGGGGGGGCACTGGGGACTCCTAATGTGAGTGGGGGGGTACTGGGGACACCTGATGTGAGTGGGGGGGGCACTGGGGACACCTGATGTGAGTGGGGGGGGGCACTGGGGACTCCTAATGTGAGTGGGGGGGCACTGGGGACACCTGATGTGAGTGGGGTGGGCACTGGGGACACCTGATGTGAGTGGGGGGGGCACTGGGGACACCTGATGTGAGTGGGGGGGGCACTAGGGACACCTGATGTGAGTGGGGGGGCACTGGGGACACCTGATGTGAGTGGGGGGGCACTGGGGACACCTGATGTGAGTGGGGGGGGCACTGGGGACACCTGATGTGAGTGGGGGGGGCACTGGGGACACCTGATGTGAGTGGGGGGGGCACTGGGGACACCTGATGTGAGTGGGGGGGCACTGGGGACTCCTGATGTGAGTGGGGGGGGCACTGGGGACACCTGATGTGAAGGGGGGGCACTGGGGACACCTGATGTGAGGGGGGGCACTGGGGACACCTGATGTGAGTGGGGGGGCACTGGGGACTCCTGATGTGAGTGGGGGGCACTGGGGACACCTGATGTGAGGGGGGGGCACTGGGGACACCTGATGTGAGTGGGGGGGGCACTGGGGACACCTGATGTGAGTGGGGGGGGCACTGGGGACACCTGATGTGAGTGGGGGGGCACTGGGGACACCTGATGTGAGTGGGGGGGCACTGGGGACACCTGATGTGAGTGGGGGGGGCACTGGGGACACCTGATGTGAGTGGGGGGGGCACTGGGGACTCCTGATGTGAGTGGGGGGGGCACTGGGGACACCTGATGTGAGTGGGGGGGGCACTGGGGACTCCTGATGTGAGTGGGGGGGGCACTGGGGACACCTGATGTGAGGGGGGGCACTGGGGACACCTGATGTGAGGGGGGGGCACTGGGGACACCTGATGTGAGTGGGGGGGAGCACTGGGGACACCTGATGTGAGTGGGGGGGCACTGGGGACACCTGATGTGAGTTGGGGGGGCACTGGGGACACCTGATGTGAGGGGGGGGCACTGGGGACACCTGATGTGAGGGGGGACACTGGGGACACCTGATGTGAGGGGGGGGCACTGGGGACACCTGATGTGAGGGGGAGCTCCGCCGGGGACACCTGATGTGAGGGGGAGCTCCGCGGGGACTCCTGATTGTGAGGGGGGCTCCGCCGGGGACTCCTGATGTGAGGGGGAGCCCGCCGGGGACTCCTGATGTGAGGGGGGGCTCCGCCGGGGACTCCTGATGTGAGGGGGGGCTCCGCCGGGGACTCCTGATGTGAGGGGGAGCTCCGCCGGGGACTCCTGATGTGAGGGGGGGCTCCGCCGGGGACTCCTGATGTGAGGGGGGGCTCCGCCGGGGACTCCTGATGTGAGGGGGGGCTCCGCCGGGGACTCCTGATGTGAGGGGGGACTCTGCCGGGGACTCCTGGTGTGAGGGGGGCTCCGCTGGGGACATCTGATGCAAGGACGGACTCTGCTCGGACATCTGAAGCAAGGACGGACGGTTGGTGGCAGGCGACGTGGCTGGTGGGATCCCACTGATTCTGCATTATGGTGAGTTGAATGATTTCATTTTATATTACAATATAATAATAGAAATAATGCGCTTCAATCATCCTGACACCATAACAACCATGGTGCCGGGATGATTGAAGTGCTAACACCAGGTGTTTGGAGTATCTTTATCTGCTGATTGTTAAACTTTCTAGAATACACATATTTCTATTGTGTAGGATCTGGGGCTGCTGTCCCGTCATTTCCCTCTCTCTCCCCCTCTCTCCCCCTCTCCATCCCTCATTCATTTCAGACTCTAACCACACCCTCTAGAGCCACGCCCATTTAAGCCACTCCCACAATTTCGCGTAAACCACGCCCATTTTTCGCTGCGACACGCTTCGCGCGCCGCACTTGTCTATTTTTGCTAGGCCACGCCTGCTGACGGATGCCCCGCCCCCTAATTATTGGACAGCTCCACCTACAGCCACAAAAGTGTCCCACATTTTTTTTTTACCATGTTGGCAACTATGTATCTGGTCTCCCCGGGAGCCTGCATTCACTATATCTGCTCTCCCCATGAGCCGGCATTTACTATATCTGCTCTCCCCAGGAGTCTGCAGTCACTATATCTGACCTCCCCATGAGCCGGCATTTACTATATCTGCTCTCCCCAGGAGCCTGCATTCACTATATCTGATCTCCACAGGAGCCTGCAGTCACTATATTTGATCTCCCCAGGAGCCTGCACTCACTATATCTGATCTCCCCAGGAGCCTGCAGTCACTATATCTGATCTCCCCAGGAGCCTGCACTCACTATATCTGCTCTCCCCAGGAGCCTGCAGTCACTATATCTGATCTCCCCAGGAGCCTGCAGTCACTATATTTGATCTCCCCAGGAGCCTGCATTCACTATATCTGATCTCCCCAGAAGCCTGCATTCACTATATGTGCTCTCCCCAGGAGCCTGCAGTCACTATATCTGGTCTCCTCAGGAGCCTGCAGTCACTATATATAATATCCCCAGGAGCCTGCAGTCACTATATCTGATCTCCCCAGGAGCCTGCAGTCACTATATCTGATCTCCTCAGGAGCCTGCAGTCACTATATCTGGTCTCCCCAGGAGCCTGCATTCACTATATCTGATCTCCCCAGGAGCCTGGAGTCACTATATCTGATCTCCCCAGGAGCCTGCAGTCACTATATCTGGTCTCCCCAGGAGCCTGCATTCACTATATCTGATCTCCCCAGGAGCCTGCAGTCACTATATCTGATCTCCTCAGGAGCCTGCAGTCACTATATCTGGTCTCCCCAGGAGCCTGCATTCACTATATCTGATCTCCCCAGGAGCCTGGAGTCACTATATCTGATCTCCCCAGGAGCCTGCATTCACTATATCTGATCTCCCCAGGAGCCTGCAGTCACTATATCTGATCTCCCCAGGAGCCTGCAGTCACTATATCTGATCTCCCCAGGAGCCTGCATTCACTATATCTGATCTCCCCAGGAGCCTGCAGTCACTATATCTGATCTCCCCAGGAGCCTGCAGTCACTATATCTGATCTCCCCAGGAACCTGCAGTCACTATATCTGATCTCCCCAGGAGCCTGCATTCACTATATCTGCTCTCCCCAGGAGCCTGCAGTCACTATATCTGATGTCCCCAGGACTCTGCAATCACTATATCTGATCTCCCCAGGACCCTGCATTCACTATATCTGCTCTCCCCAGGAGCCTGCAGTCACTATATCTGGTCTCCTCAGGAGCCTGCAGTCACTATATATAATATCCCCAGGAGCCTGCAGTCACTATATCTGAAAATCTAAAGTGAATTCTAGGCCTCCTTCCATTATCTCAGCGCTATAGATATATCAAATTTCATAAAATATATAGAGCTTCCATAGTTGTGATAGTTAATGTCAGCCGTGCATATTAGAGGGTGACCAGACATCCCCGGTTTCTGGGGACAGTCCCTGGATTGAGTACACTGTCCCCGGACCAAGTCTGTCCCCAGTTTTGTCCCCAGAGGCTGGGGCAATTTCAAAGGGCCTGTGCCGAATAAAAAGAAAAAATCTGAATCGCCCCCCCCTCCTCTGTCGCTCCTACTAGCTTATGGGGGTTTATTTTTTTCCATTATCTGTGCCCCTTTCTGATGATCATGTGCTGGTTGGAGCAGAGGGACTATTTCTTCAGTTCCGGGCGCATGCCCATTCAGCTCCACTCGCATGTTCTTCTGCCTTGGCTCAAGTCCCAGCCAGCTGCCTGCTTATCTCCTTGCCTTCCCTGGTGGAGTGATCTTCCACTGCTCCCCACCCAGTAGTAGCCGGGGCCCGAAGAGTAAAGCCCCATACACACTATCAGATTTTCTGCTGATTTTTGTCTTCAGATTTACCAAAACCATGTAGTGCAAGGGCCTGCCTGATTGCATACAAATTGAAACTCCTAAGGTTTGACCTCATATTATATGGTTTTGGTAAATCTGAAGGAAAAAATCAGCAGATAGTGTGTATGGGGCTTTAGACTTGACAGGCTGTGGCGGAGACGGGCAAAGAGTCGTCGATTGCTGCCATTACAAATAAAAAAAAAATATGTCCCCGGATTTCATTTTAAAAATCTGGTCACCTTAGCATATTAGTAATATCACAGCAGCCGCTTAAAATGTAAACACATAAAATTTCAAAAGAAATAATGAAATCAGCACAAAACCAACTCAGGTGCCTAGAATTGTGATAGGAGCCCAGTTTAGGTGATATGGCTGAACTTGAATGTGATGGAGAAGGTAATAAAATGGTTGTTTCAGATTAAATGTTTTTTTTGCAAGGAGTAGAGAACTTCAGATAACACCTTAATCATCCCCTCCCCCTCTTTTCCTGTAAATGCCATGAATAGCTGTTTGTCAGACAGATAAGAGGAAGTTAGCTGCTCACAGTAATTGTGAAACTTAGTGGGGACCGCTTGGATAGCGGAAGCTCACAATATATTTAGTAAACCGCAAAATGCGATGTGCAAAACTAGTTCAGTTTAAGTTGCCGAGAAACAAATACATAAAGAGTTGTAAATATGTGTAGCGCACTACTCCCATAGTGAAAAGTGAAAATCTCGGTGGGACCTCCATGTAGCGCACTACTCCCGTAGTGAAAAGTGAAAATCTCGGTGGGACCTCCATGTAGCGCACTACTCCTGTAGGAGCTGCTGGGTGTAGTTCATATCTTTCTGTTAGTGTGGATCCGTTCTTCCTCCCCTACATGAATAACATCAGCAGATAGTCCAGAAACATTTGAACATTAAACTTTCTTCTCTTCTTGCAGCATGATAGAAAAGAATATGCAGTATTTACAGTCTGTGTCTTCAGGAAGTATGAGCTGCCTCCTAACATCTTGGTTCCTTTAATGGTAGTTATAACCTTTTCCCTTAATGAACTGACAGTGCCCCCCTGAAACACACTTTGGTGCTGGACGCACCAGGCCTCACCTGCCCATCCCGACTCCTGCGATCCTCAGTTCAGGAAAAGTCCGGGCGTACCCTGATCTACTTCATCCTATTAGCAGCTACTTCCTGCTCCGAATGTCCAGAACCATCCCATATGGTAATGTCTGGCCCATTGCTCCTGGAGTTTCTTTAACCACTTGCCAACCGCCCTATAGCCAAATGACGGCTGCAGGGCGGCTGGATAACTCTGGGATCACGTCATATGACGTGATTTCAGAAAACTGCTCCCACGCGCCCCCTGGGGTGCGCACACGGGAACATCCGTGGCCGCGGCTGTTTACCATGTGATCGCTCCGTCATGTCATGACGCCGGTTCCTCCCTCCCCTCTCTGTACCGATCGGTACAGAGGGGGAGAGATCAGATGGGAGCCGCGCTGTGGGCTGGATGTGTAGTGCCCACAGCGCAGCTCAGTGACATGTACAGTCACATCCATCCATCCATGCTCAGCCACCCCCCCCCATGCTCTGCAGCGACCCTGTGCAATACTCTGCAGTGACCCTGTGCAATACTCTGCAATGATCCTGTGCAACCCTGTGCAATACTCTACAACCCTGTGCAATACTCTGCAACCCTGTGCAATACTCTGCAACCCTGTTCAATACTCTGCAACCCTGTGCAATACTCTGCAATGATCCTGTGCAACCCTGTGCAATACTCTGCAACCCTGTGCAATACTCTGCAACCCTGTGCAATACTTTACATAGGTTGGACTTGATGGACTTGCGTCTTTTTTCAACCTCACCTAATATGTAACTATATGTACTCTGCAATGATCCTGTGCAACCCTGTGCAATACTCCGCCATGCCCCACCATGCCCCACCATACCCCGCCATACCCCGCCATGCCCCGCCATACTCCGCCATGCCCCAGCATACTCCGCAATGCCCCGCCATGCCCCACCATACTCCGCCATGCCCCGCCATACTCCACCATGCCCCGCCATACTCCGCCATACCCCGCCATGCCCCACCATACTCCGCCATGCCCCGCCATGCCCCGCCATACTCCGCCATACTCCGCCATACCCCGCCATATCCCGCCATGCCCCGCCATACTCTGCCATACCCCGCCATGTCCCGCCATGCCCCACCATACTCCGCCATGCCCCGCCATACTCCGCCATGCCCCGCCATGCCCCGCCATACCCCGCCATACCCCGCCATACTCCGCCATACCCCACCATACTCCGCCATACCCCGCACATACCCCGCCATACTCTGCCATACCCAGCCATACCCAGCCATACTTTGCCATGCTCAGCCATACTCGGCCATGCTCGGCTGTACTCGGCCTCTGTATGTGGCCAGGCTGTGGAAGTCTCACACATGTGGTACCACCGTACTCAGGAGGAGTAGGAGAATCTATTTTGGGGTGTCATTTTTGGTATGTACATGCTATGTGTTAGAAATATTGTATAAATGGACAACTTTGTGTTAAAAAAAATGTGTTTTAACCACTTCCTGTCCGCCGGCCGTCATACAACGTCCTTGAATTTGTGCAGGGATATGTGAATGATGGGTGCAGCTACAGGCATCATTCAGATATCAGCTTTTTCAGCCAGCGATTCCCTACACCATAAGAATGATCATAGCGGCTGTTCCACTGCTTGATCATTCTTACGGGAGGCGAGAGGGGACGCCTCTCGCCGCCCTCAGGTGCTTCTACCGACTCACCCCTACGATCGAAGCCAGGATCGTTTTTTTTTTTTTTTCAGGCTTTCCAGCCTAGAGGTGAGATGTGGGGTCTTATTGACCCCATATCTCACTGTAAAGAGGACCTGTCATGCCATATTCCTATTACAAGGGATGTTTACATTCCTTGTAATAGAAATAAAAGTGATCAAAATTTTTTTTTTTTTAAAAAAAGCCTCAAACTAAAATAAATAAAGTAAAATGAATAAAAAAAACAAAAAAAAAACACACATGTGAGGTATCGCTGCGATCGGTAGAGCGAGAGCAATAATTTGGCCCTAGACCTCCTCTGTAACTCACAACATGTGACGAGGAAAATTTTTTAAAGCGTCTCCTATGGGGATTTTTAAGTAGTGAAGTTTGGCGTCATTCCACGAGCATGTGCAATTTTGAAGGGTGACATGTTAGGTATCTATTTACTCGGCATAACTTCATTATTCACATTATGTAAAAACATTGGGCTAACATTACTGTTTTGTTTTTTTTTGAAAGCACAAAACTGTTTTTTTTTCAAACAAAACGTGTTCGAAAAATTGCTGCGCAAATACCGTGCGAGATAAAAAGTTGCAACGACCGCCATTGTATTCTCTAGGGTCTTTGCTAAAAAAACATATATAATGTTTTGGGATTCTATGTAATTTTCTAGCTAATAAATGATGATTTTTACATGTAGGAGAGAAATGTCAGAATTGGCCTGGGTGCTCCAGAACGCCTGAAGGTGCTCCCTGCATGTTGGGCCTCTGTATGTGGCCACGCTGTGTAAAAGTCTCACACATGTAGTATCACCATACTCGGGAGTAATAGCAGAATGTGTTTTGGGGTGTAATTTGTGGTATGCATATGCTGTGTGTGAGAAATAACCTGCTAATATGACAATTTTGTGAAAAAAAAAAAAGAAAAAAAAAATCTTGATTTTGCAAAGAATTGTGGGAAAAAATGACAACTTCAAAAAACTCATCATGCATCTTTCTAAATACTTTGGAATGTCTTCTTTCCAAAAAGGGGTCATTTGGGGGGTATTTGTACTTTTCTGGCATGTTAGGGTCTCAAGAAATGAGATAGGCCGTCAGTACTTCAGGTGTGATCAATTTTCAGAGATTGGCACCATAGCTCGTGGACTCTATAACTTTCACAAAGACCAAATAATATACACCGATTTGGGTTATTTTTACCAAAGATATGTAGCGGTATACATTTTGGCCAAAATATATGAAGAAAAAATTACTAATTTGCAAAATTTTATAACAGAAACGAAGAAATATGCATTTTTTTACAGAATTTTCGGTCTTTTTTCTTTTATAGCGCAAAAAATAAAGAACCCAGCGGTGATTAAATACCACCAAAAGAAAGCTCCATTTGTGTGAAAAAAAGGACAAAAAATTCATTTGGGTACAGTGTTGCATGACTAAGTAATTGTCATTCAAAGTGTGAGAGCACCGAAAGCTGAAAATTGGTCTGGTTATTAAGGGGGTTTAAGTGCCCAGTGGTCAAGTGGTTAAATGACTTTTGGGTGATGAACCATCCAATACTGAGGTATCTGAACCCTCAGTGCCTTCCGGTTCAGGATTTCTGCTATCCGGCGCTGAGAGCATTACACCCCCAGGCCTTCAAGCCTGGACCCCTGTGGGTCACATTTCTGCTGCTTCACTCCAACTTTCTCCCCCTGGGAGAACCCCAGAAAGAAGGACGGGAGCCCCCCTCCCCAGGAAGCGCGCAGGAGCATGTGACCTCCAGTTTATATAAGCCTGATAGCCCCTGCCCACTCAAATTAATGATTGGTCCAGGGTGGCCCATACAAACTGACTGCATCCTGTATACAGCCCACTCTCCCTCCAGAACCTCTCACTGGAAGAACAGGGCATCAATCAAACAGAACACAGGTGGTCACACCCCCCCTTCCTATTCTGTCACTTCTCCCAACCAATTTAACCCAACCAGGCTTAAACCAACAGGGTAAAACACTGGCAACGTTACCTGACACTAATCCTAATTAACTGGTTATCACACACCCAAGTTGGTGGGCGCTACATATGTATATCTTTATCATTGGTTAAAAGAACCAGGAGTCTCCTCCTTAGAGGAAATATGTAATTGTCATGCAAAAGCTGGTATATATTGTCCGGGAAATTTTAAGTTTCTCCTATAAGTAAATCATTTATTTGCGCTTAACCACTTGTCTACCGGCCACTTAAACCCCCCTCCTGCCCGGACCAATTTTCAGCTTTTGGCGCTGTCACTCTTTGAACGACAATTACTCAGTCATGTAATACTGTACCCAAATTTTTTTTATACAAATAGAGCTTTCTTTTGGTGGGGTTTTATCACTTTTGTTTTTTTTGGGTTTTTTTGCACTTTAAATGAAAAAAGACCGAAAATTTCGGAAAAAAACGTTTTTTTCTTAGTTTCTGTGATACAATTTTGCAAATTATTTATTTTTCTTCATAAATTTTGGGCACAATTTATACTGCTACATCTCTTTGGTAAAAATAACCCAAATTGGTGGATATTATTTGGTCTTTGTGAAAGTTATAGAGTCTACAAGCTGTGGTGCAAATCATAAAAAAAATTGATCACACCTGATGTACTGGCGGCCTATCTCATTTCTTGCGACCCGAACAAGCCAGGAAAGTACAAATACCCCCAAATGACCCTTTTTTGAAAGTAGACATTCCAAGGTGTTTAGTAAGAGGCATAGTGAGCTTTTTTGATGTTGTCATTTTTTCCCACAATTTTTTTCGAAATTAAGATTTTTTTCCACAAAATTGTCATTGTAATAAGTTATTTCTCTCACATGGCATGTGTATACCACAAATGACACCCCAAAATACATTCTGCTACTCCTCCTGAGTATTACGATACCATGTGTGTGGGACTTTTTCACAGCCTAGCCACATAGAGAGACCCAACATTCAGGGAGCGCCTTCACGTGTTCTAGGAGCAATAATTACACATCTAACTTGTTGACTACTTATTACACTTTTGAAGGCCCTGGAGCACCAGGACAATGACACGTGACACTGATGTGGCGCTGATGACAGATGGCACTAATACGTGGCACTGATGTGCCACTGATGACAGATGGCACTAATACGTGGCACTGATATGGCACTGATGGCAGATGGCACTAATAAGTGGCACTGATGACACTGATGTGGCACTGATGACAGATGGCACTAATACATGGCACTGATGTGGCACTGATGACAGGTGGCACTAATACGTGGCATTGATATGGCACTGATGACAGATGGCACTAATACGTGGCACTGATGACAGATGGCACTAATACGTGTCACTGATGATAGATGGCACTGATATATGGCACTGATGACACTTGACACTGATATCAGATGGCACATGACACTGACAGGTGGCACTGGGGTCAGATGGCACTGACAGGTGGCACTGGGGTCAGATGGCACTGGGGACAGATGGCACTGACAGGTGGCACTAGAGACAGGTGGCACTGGGGAGAGAGGGCACTGATAGGTGGCACTGGTGACAGATGGCACTGACAGGTGCACTGGGGAGAGATGGCACTGACAGTTGGCACTGGGGTCAGATGGCACTGACAGGTGGCACTGGGGACAGATGGCACTGACAGGCGGCACTGGGGAAAGGTGGCACTGGGGACAGAGGGCACTGACAGGTGACACTGCGGACAGATGGCACTGACAGGTGCACTGGGGAGAGATGGCACTGACAGGTGGCACTGGGGACAGGTGGCACTGGGAACAGATGGCACTGATAGATGGCACTGGGGACAGATGGCACTGACAGGTGGCACTGGGGACAGACAGCACTGGGGACAGGTGGCACTGGGGACAGGTGGCACTGGGGACAGACAGCACTGGGGACAGGTGGCACTGACAGGTGGCACTGGGCACAGGTGGCACTGGGGACAGATGGCACTAGGGACAGGTGGCACTGGGGACAGATGGCACTAGGGACAGGTGGTACAGGGGACAGATGGCACTGATAGGTACTGTGGGCACTGTATTTACTGTGTTTTATGTAGTGTTCACTCACGCTGCAGCACAGAAGCTCTTCCTCCTCACACGTGGTCTCTGTGTGAGGAGGGAGAGCCGGCAATGAGAGATGATCTCATATGTTTACATTTTAGATCATCTCTCATTGGACATGCCGATCGAGTGCTAAATGGCCACTGTGATTGCCCATTTAGCACGATGTGTGATTGACTGTGTCCAAGGGACACGCCCAATACAGATTTTCCCCAATGGGTGCCCGCGGTGGAACAAGTAAACAGGAGGACATCCAGGGACGCCCTCCCGGCAATAGAGCGCCGCACTATAGCTGTTTTTCGGCTATACCATGGGCACCGAGTGGTTAAAAGCGCAAAAACAGCTCTCTTGTATAATGCTGGGAAATATGCGCTTGTATATCTCCAAGTAACACAGACACAGATACTGGTATCATGTTGTGCTTAACAGAATCCTCCCATGGAATGCTCTACTGTTTTTTTTATACTGTCAACTAGGGATGAGCCGAACACCCCCCCGGTTCGGTTCGCACCAGAACTTGCGAACAGACCCAAACTTCGCACGAACATTAGAACCCCATTGAAGTCTATGGGACTCGAAATAAAAAGTGCTCATTTTAAAGGCTAATTTGCATGGTATTGTCCTAAAAAGTGTTTGGGGACCCGGGTCCTGCCCCAGGGGACATGTATCAATGCAAAAAAAAGTTTTAAAAACGGCCGTTTTTTTGGGAGCAGTGATTTTAATAATGCCTAAAGTCAAACAATAAAAGTGTAATATTCCTTTAAATTTCGTACCTGGGGGGTGTCTGTAGTATGCCTGTAAAGGGGCGCATGTTTCCCGTGACCCCCTCTGACGTCACAGGGAATGCCACAGCGAAGTCCCTGTCAAGTTCCCGTGCGTCAGAGGGGGGCGGGGTCACCGGTGGTCCCACCTTCCGTTATTTAACCACTTGCTGACCGCCTCACGCCAATGTGCGTCGGCAGAATGGCACGGGCAGGCAGAATCACGTACCTGTACGTGATCTGCCTCTTGCGGGCGTTGGGTCCGATCGGACCCCCCGGTGCCCGAGGCGGTCGGCTTTTGTCCAGCGGCGATCGGAGGTGAGGGGGAGGCCATCCATGCGTGGCCCCCCCTCGCGATTGCCGCCGGCCAATCAAATCATTCCTATGCTGCTGTATGCTAAACAGCAGCAAAGGAAATGATGTCATCTCTCCTCGGCTCAGTATTTTCCTTTCCGGTGCCGAGGAGAGAAGACATCAACGTGAGTGCACAACACACACACATACAGTAGAACATGCCAGGCACACAATACACCCCTGACCCCCCCCAATCACCCCTCCCCCCTGTCACACTGACACCAAGCTGTTTTTTTTTCTGATTACTGCATGGTGTCAGTTTGTGACAGTTAGTGTGGTAGGGCAGTTAGTGTTAGCCCCCTTTAGGTCTAGGGTACCCCCCTAACCCCCCTAATAAAGGTTAAACCCTTGATCACTCCCCATCGCTAGTGTCACTAAGCGATCATTTTTCTGATCGCTGTATTAGTATCGCTGGTGACGCTAGTTAGGGAGGTAAATATTTAGGTTCGCCATCAGCGTTTTATAGCGACAGGGACCCCCATACACTACCTAATAAAGGTTTTAACCCCTTGATTGCCCCCTAGTTAACCCTTTCACCAGTGATCACCGTATAACCATTACGGGTGACGCTGGTTAGTTTGTTTATTTTTTATAGTGTCAGGGCACCCCCGTTTAATACCGAATAAAGGTTTAGCCCCCTGATCGCCCGGCGGTGATATGCGTCGCCCCAGGCAGCGTCAGATTAGCGCCAGTACCGCTAACACCCACGCACGCAGCATACACCTCCCTTAGTGGTATAGTATCTGAACGGATCAATATCTGATCTGATCAGATCTATACTAGCGTCCCCAGCAGTTTAGGGTTCCCAAAAATGCAGTGTTAGCGGGATCAGCCCAGATACCTGCTAGCACCTGCGTTTTGCCCCTCCGCCCGGCCCAGCCCACCCAAGTGCAGTATCGATCGATCACTGTCACTTACAGAACACTAAACGCATAACTGCAGCGTTCGCAGAGTCAGGCCTGATCCCTGCGATCGCTAACAGTTTTTTTGGTAGCGTTTTGGTGAACTGGCAAGTGCCAGCGGCCTAGTACACCCCGGTCGTAGTCAAACCAGCACTGCAGTAACACTTGGTGACGTGACGAGTCCCATAAGTGCAGTTCAAGCTGGTGAGGTGGCAAGCACAAGTAGTGTCCCGCTGCCACCAAGAAGACAAACACAGGCCCGTCGTGCCCATAATGCCCTTCCTGCTGCATTCGCCAATCCTAATTAGGAACCCACCACTTCTGCAGCGCCCGTACTTCCCCCATTCACATCCCCAACCAAATGCAGTCGGCTGCATGAGAGGCATTTTCTTTATGTCCTCCCGAGTACCCCTACCCAACGAACCCCCCCAAAAAAGATGTTGTGTCTGCAGCAAACGCGGATATAGGCGTGACACCCGCTATTATTGTCCCTTCTGTCCTGACAATCCTGGTCTTTGCATTGGTGAATGTTTTGAACGCTACCATACACTAGTTGGTTATTAGCGTAGGGTACAGCATTGCACAGACTAGGACACACTTTCACAGGGTCTCCCAAGATGCCATCGCATTTTGAGAGACCCAAACCTGGAACCGGTTACAGTTATAAAAGTTACAGTTACAAAAAAAGTGTAAAAAAAAAAAATATATATATATAAAATAAAAAAAATAGTTGTCGTTTTATTGTTCTCTCTCTCTCTCTATTCTCTCTATTGTTCTGCTCTTTTTTACTGTATTCTATTCTGCAATGTTTTATTGTTATTATGTTTTATCATGTTTGCTTTTCAGGTATGCAATTTTTTTATACTTTACTGTTTACTGTGTTTTATTGTTAACCATTTTTTTGTCTTCAGGTACGCCATTCACAACTTTGAGTGGTTATACCAGAATGATGCCTGCAGGTTTAGGTATCATCTTGGTATCATTCTTTTCAGCCAGCGGTCAGCTTTCATGTAAAAGCAATCCTAGTGGCTAATTAGCCTCTAGACTGCTTTTACAAGCAGTGGGAGGGAATGCCCCCCCCACCGTCTTCCGTGTTTTTCTCTGGCTCTCCTGTCTCAACAGGGAACCTGAGAATGCAGCCGGTGATTCAGCCAGCTGACCATAGAGCTGATCAGAGACCAGAGTGGCTCCAAACATCTCTATGGCCTAAGAAACCGGAAGCTACGAGCATTTCACAATGCCATTGGGAAATTGGGAAAGCATTTTATCACACTGATCTTGGTGTGGTCAGATGCTTTGAGGGCAGAGGAGAAATCTAGGGTCTAATAGACCCCAATTTTTTAAAGAAAGAGTACCTGTCACTACCTATTGCTATCATAGGGGATATTTACATTCCCTGGCATAACAATAAAAATGATAAAAAAAATGAAAGGAACAGTTTAAAAGCGAACGCAAGCGTCGGTCTGGCGTCAAATGTAAACAGCAATTGCACCATGCATGTGAGGTATCACCGCAAAGGTCAGATCAAGGGCAGTAATTTTAGCAGTAGACCTCCTCTGTAAATCTAAAGTGGTAACCTGTAAAGGCTTTTAACCACTTCCCACCCGGCCACTGCACATATACGGCCGGGTGGGAGCTCCCTCCTTCTGACTGGACGTTCCCGAACGTCCTTCAGAAGGAGCGGGATCACGCGGGCGCGCTCCCGCGCAGCCGCGCAATCCCGATGCGCGCGTGTCACTCGGACACGCCGCATCTCAGAGCGGCAGGAGGGCAATGTGATTTGCCCTCCTGATCCGCACGATGGCTGTGTGTAATCACAGCCATCGTATAGTAAACAAGGGGGAGGGGGTGGCAGATGACAGGAGATCGCGCCGCCACGTGCCCGCGCAGCGGCGCGATCCCGATCTGCCTGTGTCCCCCAGAGACAGCACAACACAGGAGGGCCCTGTGATTGGCCCTCCTGATCACATGACGACTGTGTCCAATCACAGTCGTCATGTAATGTAAATAGAGAGCGTAGTAACTGCTCTCATCTCTTCCTCTCCTCACACAGAGCCTGTCAGTGAGGAGAGGAAGAGAGATCTGTGCTGCAGCCAGGAGATCAGTGAGTAATAAAGCTGTTTGTCTGCTGTTTACCCACTGATCACCCAGCTAGTGTCCCCAAAACACAGTGTCCCCAAAACACAGTGTCCCCAAAACACAGTGTCCCCAAACAGTGAAAACACCTGTCAGTGAACATCTGCCCGTCAACAACTGGCACATCTGTCCGCCAACAGCGGGCACATCTGTCCGCCAACAGCCGGCACATCAGCCCGTCGTCATCAGGCACATCTGCCCGCCTGCCATCAGGCACATCTGCCCGCCATCAGGCACATCTGCCCGCCTGCCATCAGGCACATCTGCCCGCCAGTCATCAGGCACATCTGCCCGCCAGTCATCAGGCACATCTGCCCGCCAGTCATCAGGCACATCTGCCCGCCAGTCATCAGGCACATCTGCCGCCCGCCATCAGGCACATCTGCCGCCCGCCATCAGGCACATCTGACACCGTCAACAGCTAACACATCAGCCCGTCATCAGCTGACACATCAGCCCGTCAACAGCTGACACATCAGCTGCCCACCATCATCAGGCACATCTGCCTGCCTGCCATCAGGCACATCTGCCCGCCAGTCATCAGGCACATCTGCCCGCCTGCCATCAGGCACATCTGCCCGCCTGCCATCAGGCACATCTGCCCGCCTGCCATCAGGCACATCTGCCCGCCAGTCATCAGGCACATCTGCCCGCCAGTCATCAGGCACATCTGCCCGCCAGTCATCAGGCACATCTGCCCGCCAGTCATCAGGCACATCTGCCGCCCGCCATCAGGCACATCTGTCGCCCGCCATCTGACACCGTCATCAGCTGACACATCAGCCCGTCATCAGCTGACACATCAGCCCGTCAACAGCTGACACATCAGCCGCCCACCATCATCAGGCACATCTGCCCGCCCGCCATTAGGCACATCTGCCAGCCGCCATCTGCCCACGATCAGGCACATCTGCCACCCACCATCTGGCACAGCCGCCCACCATCTGGCACATCTGCCGCCTGCCATCTGACACATCTGCCTGCCAACATGACAAAAAGGTCTTACAGCGCAGAGGAGGCTCTCCAAATACTCCAGAGTATGTCGGACGAGAGTAGCGGGGAATTCTCTCCGTCAGACTCGGATAGTGACTATGAGCCAGTGGAAAGCAGTGGCTCCGAGTTGGAAACAGAGGAAGATACAATCCTAACAAGGAGAATCAGGAGAAATGAGCAGGAGGAGGCATTCACCAGCAGCGCAGCACTCCAGGGCATCCACCAGCAGGCATCCACCAGCAGCGCAGCACTCCAGGATGATATGCAGGCATCCACCAGCAGCCCAGCACTCCAGGATGACATGCAGGCATCCACCAGTAGCGCAGCACTCCAGGGCATCCACCAGCAGGCATCCACCAGCAGCGCAGCACTTCGGGATAGGCGGGCATCCACCAGCACTTCTGCAACCTTCCTAGAAGATAGGCCAGATGCTAGCAACGGATCCCATCAACGAGGCAGTGCCCATACTAGCCTCCCAGATGTTCTACTGTATCCAACATGGCTGCCCGATACATCAGTAGAACCTGTAATACCCCTTTTCACAGCCCAGCCAGGCCCTCAGATGCAGACGGAAAATGTAACCCCACTTTATTATTTTCATTTATTTTTTACCAATGAACTCCTAACCTACATTGTGGAGCAATGTAATCTATACGCCAGCCAACACATAGCCAACAATCCCAGTTCCTCATATGCCCGTCCTTTTGTTTGGAAACCCCTCACCGTAGAAGAATTTAAAATTTTCCTTGGCCTAACCCTCAACATGGGGCTGACAAAAAAAAATGAACTCCATTCCTACTGGTCTACCCAACCTATCCACCACATGCCGATCTATTCGTCATTTATGCCCAGAACCCGTTATGAGATGATCATGAGATTTTTACACTTCAATAACAATGCCCAATGCCTCCCTCGAAATCATCCCAGTTACGATAAGTTATTCAAAATTCGGCCCCTAATCAATTTTTTTTGCGCCAGCTTCAAGGAGATGTTTACCCCTGATAGAAACATATGTGTGGATGAATCCCTGGTGCACTTCACCGGAAGACTGGGAATAAAACAATACCTCCCCAGTAAAAGAGCCAGACGTGGGGTAAAATTTTATAAGGTGTGTGACAGGGCCACGGGTTACACATATGATTTTATGATTTATGAGGGAAAAGACAGACAGCTAAACCCCCCTGGATGCCCTACCTACATGGGAACAAGTGGCAAAATTGTCTGGCAGCTGATCCAACCATTACTTGGGAAAGGTTACCACCTTTACGTAGACAATTTCTACACTAGTCTCCCACTTTTCCGCCATTTGTACCTGAAGAACACTGTGGCCTGTGGGACAGCACGGACCAACCGCAAAGGCTTCCCACAAAGATTGGTCACCAAGAAATTAAGGAAGGGTGAAATGGCCAGTATGCGAACTGAAGAAGTACTAGCGGTGAAGTGGAGAGATAAAAAAAGAGATGTCTACATCCTTTCAACAATACATGACGACACCTTGGTGGAACTTCAGAGAAGAGGAGGCCCCATACAGAAGCCAAAATGTGTGCATGAGTACAACCTATACATGGGGGGGGTGGATATGAACGACCAGATGATGCAGCCCTACTTGGCCACCAGGAGATCACTATTTTGGTACAAGAAAGTCGCCATTTATTTGATGCAACTTGCCCTATTTAATTCCTATATCATTTTTTCTAAGTGCACCCAAAGTTCCCTACCCTATCTAAAATTCCAAGAAGAAGTTTTCACAGCCCTTCTCTATCCCCAAGGCCAAGCCCCTCAACTAATTCGCTCCGATGCGTTAGCCAGACTCCATGAAAGGCACTTTCCCGAAATCCTCCCTCTTACCCAAACAGGTCGCAAACCCCAAAAAAAATGTCGTGTATGTGCAAGTAGAGGAATTCGCCGTGACACCCGATACTACTGTCCCGAATGTCCCTCCGAGCCAGGGCTCTGTATTGGAACATGCTATCGGAGCTATCATACTTCACTACACTATTAGTACAGTGAAGGTGATTTTTTTCCACTATCTGCCATTTCTGTGAATGACCCGGACTGTTAACGACTATGCCTCTGCCAAACATGTTTCTGCCTTCAACGTAAATTGACCCGGACTGTTAACGACTATGCCTCTGCCAAACATCTTTCTGCCTTCAACGTGAATTGACCCGGACTGTTAAATGACCATGATTTTTGCCTGCCTCCTGAACTGATCATTTGCCCTGCCACTGTACAGCACAGGGGTCTCACATATGTGAGGGGCTCCAGAAAAGGTTTTCCGAGTGGAGAAAACATTTTTCTCCGGGTTTTTAGTTTTCTCGGATTAGGGTCTGGAGACTCGGAGGCTTCGTAGAGATTTGGGTGGGAAGAAGCCTCTACCCCTGTCCTCAGGTCTTACCTGACCAAGGCCCAATGTACAAAGTGCTGCCTGCTGCCACCTGAACTGGCCATGCCTTTTGCCTGCCACATGACCTTGCCATGCATTTGCCTGCCACATGACCTTGCCATGCCTTTGCCTACCACCTGGACTGGCCATGCCTATGCCTGTTACCTGAACTGCCTGCTAAACCTTGGACTGTACTGAACCATGTTCATACTTTTCCATATCTGTCTGCTGCCTGGACAATTCCTGGACATTTCCTTTGGCTATCTGGACAAATGCTTTGGCTGCTCTGGAACGGTATTCCTGCCTGCTAAAACCACAGGTGAGCTTTTTTTTTTACCTTTTGCTCAGCAGAATGTATTTTGGGGTGTAATTCTTGGTGTGTACATGCTATGTGTTAGAAGCCTGGAGGTGCTACTTGCATGTTGGGCCTCTGTATGTGGCCAGGTAGTGGAAAAGTCTCACACATGGGGTATCGCCATACTCAGGACGAGTGGCAGAATGTATTTTGGGATGTCATTTTGGCTATGTACATGCTATGTGTAAGAAAGATCTTCTAAATTGACAACTTTGTGAGAAAAAAAATAGGTTTTCATTTTCTTTCCACATTTTCCAAAAACTTGTGGAAAGAAATTACATGTTAAAAAGACTCATTATGCCTCATAGAATATACATTGGGTTGTTTTCTTTCCAAAATGGGGTCATTTTGTGGGTAATTCCATTGTCCTGGTGCTCCAGGGCCTTCAAAAATGTGATAGGTACTCAGGAAATGAAATGTGTAATTTATGCCTTTAGAACGCCTGATGGTGCTATATGGATGTTGGGCCTCTGTATGTGGCCAGGCTGTGGAAAAGTCTCACACATGGGGTATCGTCACACTCAGGACGAGTAGCAGAATGTATTTTGGGGTGTCATTTTGGCTATGTACATGCTATGTGTTAGAAAGATCTTCTAAATTGACAATTTTGTGAGAAAAAAATAGGTTTTCATTTTCTTTCCACATTTTCCAAAAACTTGTGGAAAGAAATGACATGTTCAAAAGACTCATTATGCCTCATAGAATATACATTGGGTTGTTTTCTTTCCAAAATGGGGTCATTTTGAGGGTAATTCCATTGTCCTGGTGCTCCAGGGCCTTCAAAAATGTGATAGGTACTCAGGAAATGAAATGTGTAATTTATGCCTTTAGAACGCCTGATGGTGCTATATGGATGTTGGGCCTCTGTATGTGGCCAGGCTGTGGAAAAGTCTCACACATGGGGTATCACCATACTCAGGACGAATAGCAGAATGTATTTTGGGGTGTCATTTTGGCTATGTACATGCTATGTGTTAGAAAGATCTTCTAAATTGACAACTTTGTGAGAAAAAAATAGGTTTTCATTTTCTTTCCACTATTTCCAAAAACTTGTGGAAAGAAATGACATGTTCAAAAGACTCAGTATGCCTCATAGAATATACATTGGGTTGTTTTCTTTCCAAAATGGGGTCATTTTGTGGGTAATTCCATTGTCCTGATGCTCCAGGGCCTTCAAAAATGTGATAGGTACTCAGGAAATGAAATGTGTAATTTATGCCTTTAGAACGCCTGATGGTGCTATATGGATGTTGGGTCTCTGTATGTGGCCAGGCTGTGGAAAAGTCTCACACATGGGGTATCGCCATTCTCAGGACGAATAGCAGAATGTATTTTGGGGTGTCATTTTGGCTATGTACATGCTATGTGTTAGAAAGATCTTCTAAATTGACAACTTTGTGAGAAAAAAATAGGTTTTCATTTTCTTTCCACATTTTCCAAAAACTTGTGGGAAGAAATGACATGTTCAAAAGACTCAGTATGCCTCATAGAATATACATTGTGTTGTTTTCTTTCCAAAATGGGGTCATTTTGTGGGTAATTCCATTGTCCTGGTGCTCCAGGGCCTTCAAAAATGTGATAGGTACTCAGAAAATGAAATGTGTAATTTATGCCTTTAGAACGCCTGATGGTGCTATATGGATGTTGGGCCTCTGTATGTGGCCAGGCTGTGGAAAAGTCTCACACATGGGGTATCGCCATACTCAGGACGAATAGCATAATGTATTTTGGGGTGTAATTGCAATTATGCCTGCACCGTGTGTGAGAAATAACTTGTAAATATGACAATTTAGTGAAGAAAAAAAAAAAATCTATATTTCTTAATTTTCCAAAGCATTGTGGGGAAAAAATTTCAACTTCAAAAAATTCACTATGCCTCTTACTAAATACCTCAGACTGTCTTCTTTCCAAAAAGGGGTCTTTTGGGGGGTTATTGTACTGTCCTGACATTTTAGGGCCTCAAGAAATGAGATCAGTGCATTAGGCCATCAGTGAATTAGGATTGATACATTTTCAATAATGCGTAGCATGGCTTGTAGACTCTATAACTTTCACACAAACCAATGATCATACAATTATCAGGATTTTTTTTACCAAAGACATGTGGTAGAATACATTTTTGCCTAAATTTTCGACAAAATTAAATTTTTTTGGTTTCTTTTAAAAGAGAAAGTAGAAAATTTTGTTTTTTTTCAAAATATTCGCTCTTTTTTCGCTTATATCACAAAAAATAAAAAATGAAGTGGTGAATAAATACCACCAAAAGAAAGCTCTATTTGTGTGAACAAAATGATAAAAATTTCATTTGGGTACAGTGTAGCATGACTGAGTAATTGTCATTCAAAGTGAGAGAGCACTGAAAGCTGAAAATTGGTCTGGGAAGGAAGGGGGTGAAAGTGCCCAGTATTGAGGTGGTTAAAGGCTTTTAAAAATGTATTTATTTTGTTGCCACTGCACGTCTGTGCACAATTTTAAAGTATGTCATATTTGGTATCCATGTACTCGGCCTAAGATCATCTTTTTTATTTCATCAAACATTTGGGCAATATAGTGTGTTTTAGTGCATTCAAATGAAAAAAAAGTGTGTTTTTTTCCCCAAAAAATGCGTTTGAAAAATCACTGCGCAAATACTGTGTGAAAAAAAAATGAAACACCCACCATTTTAATCTGTAGGGCCTTTGCTTTAAAAAAATATATAATGTTTGGGGGTTCAAAGTAATTTTCTTGCAAAAAAAAATAATTTTAATATAATAGTAATAATAGTAATAGTAATAATAGTGTCAGAAAGGGCTTTGTCTTCAAGTGGCTAGAAGAGTGGGTGATGTGTGACATAAGCTTCTAAATGTTGTGCATAAAATGCCAGGACAGTTCAACCCCCCCCAAATGACCCCATTTTGGAAAGTAGACACCCCAAGCTATTTGCTGAGAGGTATAGTGAGTATTTTGCAGACCTCACTTTTTGTCACAAAATTGAAAAAATAAAAAAAAATGTTTTCCTTGTCTTTCTTCATTTTCAGAAACAAATGAGAGCTGTAAAATACTCACCATGCCTCTCAACAAATAGCTTGGGGTGTCTACTATCCAAAATGGAGTCATTTGGGGGGGTTTGTGCTATCTGGGCATTAGGGATGAGCTTCGAGTTCGAGTCGAACTCATGTTCGACTCGAACATTGGCTGTTCGCAAGTTCGCCGAACAGCGAACAATTTGGGGTGTTCACGGCAAATTCGAATGCCGCGGAACACCTTTTAAAAGTCTATGGGAGAAATCAAAAGTGCTAATTTTAAAGGCTTATATGCAAGTTATTGTCATAAAAAGTGTTTGGGGACCCGGGTCCTGCCCCAGGGGACATGGATCAATGCAAAAAAAAGTTTTAAAAACGGCCGTTTTTTCAGGAGCAGTGATTTTAATAATGCTTAAAGTCAAACAATAAAAGTGTAATATCCCTTTAAATTTCGTACCTGGGGGGTGTCTATAGTATGCCTGTAAAGGGGCGCATGTTTCCTGTGTTTAGAACAGTCTGACAGCAAAATGACATTTTGAAGGAAAAACCCATTTAAAACTACCCGCGGCTATTGCATTGCCGACAATACACATAGAAGTTCATTGATAAAAACGGCATGGGAATTCCCCACAGGGGAACCCCGAACCAAAATTTAAAAAAAAAATGACGTGGGAGTCCCCCTAAATTCCATACCAGGCCCTTCAGGTCTGGTATGGATATTAAGGGGAACCCCGGCCAAAATTAAAAAAAAAAATGACGTGGGGTTCCCCCTAAATTCCATACCAGACCCTTCAGGTCTGGTATGGATTTTAAGGAGAACCCCATGCCAAAAAAAAAAAAACGGCGTGGGGTCCCCCCAAAAATCCATACCAGACCCTTATCCGAGCACGCAACCTGGCAGGCCGCAGAAAAAGAGGGGGGACGAGAGTGCGGCCCCCCTCCTGAACCGTACCAGGCCACATGCCCTCAACATTGGGAGGGTGCTTTGGGGTAGCCTTTGGGGTAGCCCCCCAAAACACCTTGTCCCCATGTTGATGAGGACAAGGGCCTCATCCCCACAACCCTGGCCGGTGGTTGTGGGGGTCTGTGGGCGGGGGCTTATTGGAATCTGGAAGTCCCCTTTAACAAGGGGACCCCCAGATCCCGCCCCCCTGTGTGAAATGGTAAGGGGGTACTTACCCCTACCATTTCACTAAAAAACTGTCAAAAATGTTAAAAATGACAAGAGACAGTTTTTGACAATTCATTTATTGAAATGCTTCTACCCCAAAGCACCCTCCCAATGTTGAGGGCATGTGGCCTGGTATGGTTCAGGAGGGGGGGCCGCACTCTCGTCCCCCCTCTTTTTCTGCGGCCTGCCAGGTTGCGTGCTCGGATAAGGGTCTGGTATGGATTTTTGGGGGGACCCCACGCCATTTTTTTTTTTTTGACGCGGGGTTTCCCTTAAAATCCATACCAGACCTGAAGGGCCTGGTATGGAATTTAGGGGGACCCCCACATCATTTTTTTTTTAAATTTTGGCCGGGGTTCCCCTTAATATCCATACCAGACCTGAAGGGCCTGGTATGGAATTTAGGGGGACCCCCACGTCTTTTTTCTTTTTTAATTTTGGTTCGGGGTTCCCCTGTGGGGAATTCCCATGCCGTTTTTATCAATGAACTTCTTTTTTTTTTTCTTTTCATGTCACTTCAGTCGACCATTTTTGAGAGGTATGAATCAACTTTGCAGTTCATTTATCTTCCATCTCCTCTCCCTGTAAGAGCGGCAAGGATGTGGAATTCCCTTCCACAGGCGGTGGTCTCAGCGAGGAGCATTGATAGCTTCAAGAAACTATTAGATAAGCACCTGAATGACCACAACATACAGGGATATACAATGCAATACTGACACATAATCACACACATAGGTTGGACTTGATGGACTTGTGTCTTTTTTCAACCTCACCTACTATGTAACTATGTAACTATGTATCCATACCAGATCTGAAGGGCCTGGTATGGAATTTAGGGGGACCCCCACGTCATTTTTTTAAAAATTTTGGTTCGGGGTTCCCCTGTGGGGAATTCCCATGCCGTTTTTATCAATGAACTTTTATGTGTATTGTCGGACCGGCAATGCATTAATAGCCGCAAGTAGTTTTAAATGGGTTTTTTCCCTCGAAATGTCATTTTGCTGTCAGACTGTTCTAAGCACGGGAAACATGCGCCCCTTTACAGGCATACTATAGACACCCCCCAGGTACGAAATTTAAAGGGATATTACACTTTTATTGTGTGACTTTAAGCATTATTAAAATCACTGCTCCTGAAAAAACGGCCGTTTTTAAAACTTTTTTTTGCATTGATCCATGTCCCCTGGGGCAGGACCCGGGTCCCCAAACACTTTTTATAACAATAACATGCATATTAGCCTTTAAAATTAGCACTTTGAATTATTCATGTTCGTGTCCCATAGACTTTAACGGTGTTCGCGTGTTTGAACAAACTTTTTCCTGTTCGCATGTTCTGGTGCGAACCGAACAGGGGAGTGTTCGGCTCATCCCTAGTGAGGGGGTTACAGAGAGGAACTCAGAAGAGTCTATAGAAAGAAAATCCCTCCAACCTCATACATGTAGGATTCCGATCATCTACACATTGCTGAAGATCCATAAAAATAAACCCCCTGGAAGATCGATCGTCAATGGGATCCAATCAGTGGGTGTGAGGATTGGAGAATATATTGACTGGTTCTTATAACCTGTAGTGATAAAACCAGGTCATAACTCAGAGACACAAAACATCTCATCCAATTATTAAATGACATCACTGTGACCGATGGACCGGTGTATATGGCAACACCCAATGTCACGTCACTTTATACGATCATCGATCATGAGGAAGAGATTCAAGAGACCAAATGGCCCCTGAGAGGTCTAAGTGACCTGAAATATAGACCAAGGAGGATTATTCTGGACTGATTGAGATCTAGTCTGGATTCTAATTATTTCTGGTACCAGAAAACGTTCTTCAGGCAAGTATGGCGGTATTGTACAAGATATGTGCGGAGTGTATCCGACCTGTATATGTCTGAATGGGAGGAAGAGGCTCTATATAAAGAATTCCCATCGATCGTTATATAGATGATATCATCGTTGTTTGGAGAGGAGACAAAGAAAGAAAGGCCTGGAGCGGGAGGAGTGAAATGGAGCTAGCAGAGGGCCGGCATGACAGGGGGATAAGGGTACAGCAAGGGTTAAAGTGGAAGTTGTTTAGAAAGTTGGTGAGCGGGGGATTGGATAGAAAGTGTAGAGAGGGGAGTGGTTTAGTTTATTTAGGGGGCAGGAGGGGTGTCCCGGGCAACATTGCAGGGAGAGTGTTAAGAGTAGAGCGTAATGGCGGACGTCGAAAGTTTGTTAGCCCAGCTACGGGCTGCTGCTACCACCCACGGCCCCAAATGTCTTCATAGCCAGGTGGCTGTGCTCCTCGGAGACCAGGCAGGAGTGGAAGTAAAGGGACAGGACCTCCCACGTGCCCGGAGGTCGCAGCCTCAGATCGTTTTTCACCGGGAGCCTCCCCCAGAGCATCATGCCATGTCAGGAGCCCCCCTGAGTGGGACCCGTCAGGCCCACCGACGGCACCCGGTTTCCGCCGCAGTGGGACCTGGATGGAATCCTCATCATCGGCCGAGCTCAGTGTTTCCCCCCTGCCCGCTCGACGAGGACAGCGTGAGTGTACGGACACTCTCTTGGTTGCTTCTGCAGCCAGGGGGAGGTCTCAGTGTGGGAAGATGACGTCAGCGGCCACCGGCTTCCCCATCCTCGGCTGGCGGCCAGGAATTACGGAATGGTACCCCTTCCAGGAGGAGTGGGCAATCCAGTAGCCAGGTATCCAGAGCATCAGTTCGGTAGACAGCGATCCCGGTGGGAGGGGCCAGTGTTGGGAGGCGTGGCCAGCATGGTCAGGAGACGGCAGCATCCAGGCCCTCATCTCCAGGGATGGATGACACGGAGCCCCTGCAATCGCCCAGTCATCGGTCTGAGGGAGAGCTGAGCGAATCTGAAGCAGAGGAAAGGCAGGAACGTCTGGCGCCATCGGATTCGGGAACAGCGGGGGCGGGGACAACCCCTGGTCGGCCCGGTAAGTAACTTTCTGGTTCCCCTCTACAGCAGCACTCACCAATACTTTACAGGGGTTGTTGGGGGTAACTACTAAGCGGGGGTCAGGGACCACAATGGGTGGGCCGCAGTCTATATCGGCCACGGTAGTCAACCCCCGGCTGGCTGGCCTGGTGCCCGCCTCTGGAGGGCCTGATGGGCAATTGCAGGCTTTGTTGGGGGTTTACGGGAGCTGGTACAGAGGTTTGCACCGGGCACGAGTGGGCAAGTGTCGCAAGCGGCAGTGTGGGTGCCACCAAGTGAATTATCGCCCTTGGGTGGGGGGGTTGGGGTGGTTTGGGTCCCCCCCAATTGATTCGGTGGTGACAGTGCCCACTGGGACGAGGCCCCTGCCGGTGTCTGCTCCGGCTACTATGGTGGCGGCAGTTGCAGGGGAGAAAGGGGGTGCATCCCAAGAAAGTGGCAGCAAGACGGACGTGGTTCGAATTGCGGATGCAGTGAAATGCGAGGTATACGTCTGCTTCGAGGGGCCGCTGGGGTCACACCTGAAGTCAGAGGTCAGGGAGAAGATCGTGAAGGGTGAGTATGTGGAGATTTTTTCCCTTCTGCCCTTGGAGAAGTTTAACCTGGATAGGGTGAAGCCAGATGATAGCAAAAAGGAAGATGAGGAGAAACGGCGTTATAGGCTGATTCCGCGCACGTTTTCCAACTGGCTGCAAGCGTTTGCCATTATGGCGAGTGTGATAGGTGAGAGGAACCCCAAACATTGTTCGACGCTCTTTTGCTACATGGACGCCGTTGGGGAGGCCTACAGAGTGTACGGGGGTACAGCCTGGCTCAGGTACGGTGAGCAGTTCCGGCAACGTAGGGCGGTACGTCCCTCCCTGCGCTGAGACCATAAGGATATTAGCCTCTGGATGAAGCTAATGTCCTGGGCGTGGGCCCCAAACCAGTTTTTTCCAGGGGGACCGGTGGTCCTTTTTCCCCCAGAGAGCCGGCCGCCAAAAAATGGGGCGTCTGCTGGCAATATAATGATGGAACATGTAAGTTTGGAGGCGCCTGTCACTTCAAACACGAGTGCTCAGGTTGCGGTGGATCTCATTCCGGATCCCGCTGTTTTAAAAAGGGGAAGGGTTACCCCGGAGAGCTTGGTAACAAAAGGGAGGACACCAGTGAGGGTGGGAAGGATGCAGCCTTTCCTAAATAGGTACCCAGACCGGGCGGCCGCTCGGCTTTTGCGGGAAGGGTTTTTGGAGGGTTTTAGAATCCCTAGTTCATTGGCTGTCATCCCACCGGTTGCAAAGAATTTGCGATCGGCATTGCTTCATCCCGGGGTGGTGGGGGAGAAATTGGGGAAGGAAGTGGCATTGGGCTGCATCGCTGGGCCATTTCAGGAGCGGCCTATGCCGAATTTGGTGGTTTCCCCTCTGGGAGTGGTTCCTAAGGAGCCGAATAAGTTTCGGCTGATACACCATTTATCATTCCCAAAAGGGGATCGGTCAATGACGCGATCGACCCAGATGCTTGCACGGTGTCATACATGTCATTTGATGCAGCTGTGGGATGGGTGCGCCGCTGTGGGAAGGGCGCACTTATGGCTAAAGCGGACATCAAATCAGCTTTTCACCTGCTCCCTGTCCATCCTGACAGTTTTTGGTTGTTGGGGTGTTGCTGGCAGGGTGGGTTCTATGTCGATCGTTGCCTGCCTATATGCTTCTTAATCTCATGCGCATTGTTTGAAACCTTCAGCTCCTTTGTGAAGTGGGTGGTCCGGGATGTTTCGGGATTGAATGCTATAATTCATTACCTGGACAACTTCCTCTGCATAGGACCCCCATCGTCGAATGTGTGTGCGGTACTGTTATCCACCTTGCAGCATACGGCGGGTACATTTGGTATCCCATTAGCTGGTGATAAGACTGAGGGCCCGACTACCGCTCTTAGCTTCTTGGGTATAGTCATCGATTCAGAAGCTATGGAGTGTCGATTACCGGAGGATAAGTTGGTGGCTCTTAAGGGGGAGATTCGGGCGATCCTGGGGCTGCGTAAGATTCAGCTTAGGAAGCTGCAGTCAGTATTGGGAAAGCTGAATTTTGCATGTCGCATCATTTCCATGGGCAGGGTGTTCTGCCGACGGCTGTCTGCAGCCATCGCGGGGGGTCAAGTCTCCCAATCATTTCATTCGTATTACGCGACTGAAGGGTGGACTTGAAGGTATGGGATACCTTCTTGTCTAATTACAATGGTAAATCGTTGTGGATGGCCGGCCCAGTGAGTAGCTACGACTTGGAGCTGTTCACGGACGCAGCCGGGTCTTCGGGTTATGGGGCATTCTATCGAGGGCATTGGAGCGCGGAGCTTTGGCCCAGGGAGTGGGAGGAGGCTGGCTTCTGTAAAAACCTGGTGCTGCTGGAGCTGTTTCCAGTGGTGCTGGCAGTTGAGATATGGGGTGAGTCGTTCAGGGATTCGAAGGTCTGATTGAATTGTGAGAATCTGGGAGTGGTGCAAGTCATTAATCGCATCTCAGCGTCATCAAAACCTGTCGTTCGGCTGCTGCGGCACTTGTGCTGCGTTGCCTACAGCTGAATATCCTTTTGCATGCGGTGCATCTCCTGGGGGTGGATAACACATTGGCTGACGCCTTGTCTCATTTCCAGTGGGACAAATTCCAGGATTTGGCTCCGGCAGCGGACCGGCAGGGTGTTCGGTGTCCCCGATGGCTGTGGTTGATCGTTTTGGAGCCCTCGCAAGATGGATAAGGGGATCAGTGAGTGGGTCCACATGGGGGGCTTACGAAAAAGTCTGGAACGAATGGTGGGCACTTGTCAGGCAGGTCGGAGTGGACCCTGGAGCTGAAGAGGTAAGGTTGCTAGTTGTCTATTTTGTCTCCAGGAATCTGAAGCAAGGGGTGTCGGTTTCAGCGATGGACCACAAGCTCGCAGGTCTGGCATTTTTGTTCAAGTTACAGGGTGGGGCAGATTATACAAAGGATTTCTGTGTGTGACAAGCAATGAAAGGCTATCGTCGGTCGCGGAAAGTTAGGGATAGTAGGAGGCCAGTGACTTTTGGCAACCTGCAAGTTTTATCCGATCAGTTGGGTGCAGTATGCACGTCGGCATATGAGGTGCAGCGTTTTCGCTGGCCTTTTTTTGGTGCCTTCAGGATAAGCAAACTGGTTAGCCCTTCTAGGAGGGTTCCGGAGGGTTTGAGGGTACAGCGTTGAGGTATTGCTGAGATGGTCAAAATCGGACCAGAGTGGTAAAGGGGTTAAGGTGCGGCTATATCAGATGCCGGACTCTCCGGTGTGCCCTGTGAGCGCTGTAAGGGATTTCTTGGGAGTTCGCCCGTTAGGGGAGGGGGTATTGTTGATCCACAATGATGGGTCACCTTTGTCGAAATTTCAGTTCGTGGCGGTTTTCAGAAAATGATTGAAGGCTGCGGGTCTGGATTGCACGCAGTATGCTTCGCACTCCTTCCCCATTGGAGCGGCCACAGAGGCTGCTCGATGTGAGTTGGACAAAGCTGCTGTTAAGCGGATTGGCCGTTGGGAGTCACAGAGATTTCGTACCTACGTGCGGCCGCACTTGGTGGTTGAGTAGAGAGCAGCCCACTAATTGACTTTGAAGAGGATGATGGGTTCTTAAGGGTTCAAAGTTTATGGGTTTTGGTGGTCAGCTGTTATGTGACATTGGTTATCTGTGGTTTTTCTTCCTTTCTTTCAGATGGAATCCAGAGGGGTCTCGCATGGATATTGGGCCACTCTTATGTGTTTTGGGGTGCAAGGCGGGCTGACATGAGACCTAATGGGAGGCAATCAGGGATTTCCAGGGATGGGGCATGTATACGCTGGTTAGGTAGGCCAGGAATGCAATGGGCTAGGGTATTGCCTGAGGTGCAGCATTTTGTGCGCCTTGACAGACCACCTGATGTGTTGGTGCTTCACGTCGGTGGTAATGACCTGGGGGGTCGTCCCATCCAAGAGCTTATCAAGGATGTTAAGATTGATTTCTTACACTTCAGAACTTCCTTCCCTGAGATGTTGATCATTTGGTCCGATATTGTGACCAGGACAACTTGGAGGTTGGCAAGGTCTGTGGACCGCTTAAATAAAGCCAGGATTAAGGTTAACAAAAGGGTGGGCCAATTCGTGATACGGACCGGAGGTTTTGTGGTCCGCCACTGGGAGTTGGAGAGGGATGTTGGGCTGTACCTGCTAAGGGACGGGGTTCACCTGTCTGAAGTAGGAATTGATCTCTGGTCCCTGGGTTTGGAGGAGGGGATTCAGAGGGCGTTGAGAGTGTGGAGGGGCTCCCAAGGGTAAGGGGGTCACCCTTGTTAGCTGTGGAGGTGGTGGTGGTCATTGATGGTGGTAACTAACCCAGGAATTTCTTTTTGTCCCCAATCACCATAGACACAACTAAAAACATCATCAGAAGCCTTCGAGACAGCACATCACCGAACGACATCATCCCCACTAAACTGCTTAAAGAATGTTCCGACATCTTGGCCCCTATCCTAACACAGCTCATAAATCAATCATTCAAAGAAGGGACTGTGCCAACCTCCCTCAAGCAAGGCATCGTCAAACCTCTGCTAAAGAAAGCCAATCTCGACCCTAAGGACCCTAACTGCCGCAGACCAATAACTAGCCTCAACGCCATCTCCAAGATTATGGAGAAAGCGGTAGTACAACAGCTACAACGCCACCTGGACACACACCTCCTCCTGGACCCTCTGCAATCAGGCTTCCGCCCAGGCCATGGCACAGAAACAGCGCTTCTCAAAATATGGGACGACGCCCTTGAAGCAGCAGACGACGGAGAACAGAGTTTCCTGGTACTGTTAGACCTCAGCGCAGCATTCGACACAGTGAACCACAATACTTTACTTGTCCGCCTCGCTGAAGTAGCAGGAGCTACAGGTTCTGCTCTAAAATGGTTTACATCCTTCCTAGAGAATCGCTCCCAGACAGTGAAACTAGGAACATTCACCTCGGAAACCCGGGCAGTCTCCTGCGGAGTCCCTCAAGGATCACCCTTGTCACCAGTACTATTCAACATATACATCCGCCCACTTCTCAATATCATCAGGAAAACCGATCTCTGCTTCCACTCATACGCTGACGACACCCAACTCTACCTTCGTATCAACGGACAAAAAGACCTTCATCAGCAATTACAGAAATGCCTCTCCTTAATAGCCGACTGGATGACCACTAGCTCCCTCAAACTCAACGGATCAAAAACAGAACTTCTTCTCCTACAAGCTAATAAAAATTCCAAAATAAAGATTACATGGACACCTCCCACCATCCTTGGACAGACCATCTCCCCAAGCACCAAAGCCAAGAGTCTCGGAGTCATTTTTGACTCAGGAATGACAATGGATGCACAAATAGGATCAGTGGTGAGTGGATCCCACCATCAAATCCGCCAGCTACGTAGACTCATCCCCTTCATCCCAGAAGAGGACAAAGCGGCAGTTGTGGGAGCAATCATCAATTCCCGACTCGACTACGCAAATTCGCTCTACATAGGACTACCCCAATATCAGCTTGCGCGCTTACAACTCATCCAAAACACGGCGGCAAGACTGTTAACAGGAAAAAAAACCTGGGAATCCATCTCCCCCTCCCTAAAGAGCCTACACTGGCTAACCGTGAAGAAACGGATCACATTCAAGACCCTCTGCCTCACCCACAAATGCGATCAAGGAAACGCCCCACCATATCTCCGCGAGAAAATAAAACACTACACACCGAATCGCAGTCTTCGATCAGCTAACCAAAACCTCCTTACCATTCCCAAATACCGCTACAAAGCAAAGGGAGAACGAAGATTCGCAGTCCAAGGACCTCGACTATGGAACGCTCTTCCTACCAACATCCGCATGGAAGAAAACCACCAGGCCTTCAGAAAAAAACTAAAGACCTTCCTTTTCTGAGAAGCTGACATCGGAGAATGCATCCAGCGCCTTGAGGCGATTCAGTTCGCATTTGCAGCGCTTTATAAATCATTCATTCATTCATTCAGGAGATGGAAATGTGGGGGACTCAATGGTTATGAGCCCCTCTTGGTGTGTACAGTTAACACGGATTAGCTGAAGATGGTAATGGTGACACTGCGGGTAACGAGTTGTCTTTGGGCCGGTGTTATCACGGCCGTAGGCCTATTACGGTAGAAGGCCCGAAGTGTGGAAGTGGAACAGAATTTATGTTGGGAAGTGCCGTCATAGACCACTGGGGAGAGAAACTGACATTTGAGTTTTGTTACGTTTAAAATGTTATATATATATACCGTATTTATCTGCGTATAACACGCACTTTTTTCCCCTTAAAATCAGGGGAAAATCGTGGGTGCGTGTTATACGCCGATCCCCGGTATTTTGTGATCTATCGGAGCAATCGCCGCGATCATTCACATAGCGTGTATTTTTAAATATGGCGCCGCGAAGTTCGGAGGGACTCGGCGGCGCTCGTTCAGCTGAGAGAACACAGTGACTGGGCGGAGCCGAGATACACATAGCCGAGGGTTCTCGGCTCTTCTCGGCGCCGTTCACAGTCCCGCCCAGTCCCGCCATTGGACCTGTGTTATGTCCATCATAGGGACTGGGCGTGACTATGAACGGCGCTGAGACGAGCCGAGAACCCTCGGCTATGTTATCTCGGCTCCGCCCAGTCACTGTGTTCTCAGCGGCGCTTGTTCAGCGCTGCTGAGTCCCTCCGAAGTCCGCGGTGCCATATTTAAAACTACACACTAAACTTGTGTATGTCGGCGGCGATCATGTAATGTACACTGGGGACAAGGCTGCACTGACCACTGGGGACAAAACTGCACTGGGGGCAAAGCTGCACTGGGGCAAAGCTGCACTGACAAGGCTGCACTGGGGCAAAGCTGCACTGACAAGGCTGCACTGGGGCAAAGCTGCACTGACAAGGCTGCAGATGGACACGATAACGCTGCATTGATGGGCATTTAAATGTAAGTTTTTTTCCTTAAAATTCCCTCCTAAACTTGGGGTGCGTGTTATACGCCGATAAATACGGTATATTTATTTTATATATATTTTATATTGCTTAATAAAAAAGGCTGCTATGGCCAGTTTTACTCCAACAAAGAGTGGTTTTGTCATTATCGGTAAGGTTAAAGGGGAGTTTAAGGTTGGAGCATAATAAATGGCGGCAGTCAGTAAAAGGGGAGGTGTGTATCTTATATACACTGGTCAAGTCTCACTGACTTCTGTTTCCACCTAAATAACAAAGATAAAAATCTAAATCTCACCTGGGAGATAAACGATGAAGAAATCCACTTGTTGGACTGAAAAAGAAAGAAGACAGAAGTGAGACCCCCCAGACCTATTCCAAGCCTGGAGACAGGAAGAGCGACTTACCTTTGTAGAGCTGCCATTATACACCCTGGATGGACAACCTACCAAAAGGACAATTCATTAGAAGAAGACATAGTTACATAGTTACATAGTAGGTGAGGTTGAAAAAAGACACAAGTCCATCAAGTCCAACCTATGTGTGTGATTATATGTCATATTACATTATATATCCCTGTATGTTGTGGTCATTCAGGTGATTATCTAATAGTTTCTTGAAGCTATCAATGCTCCCCGCTGAGACCACCGCCTGTGGAAGGGAATTCCACATCCTTGCCCCTCTTACAGTAAAGAACCCTCTACGTAGTTTAAGGTTAAACCTCAATGGGACAGCGCGTCTATACTGCCGGCAGCAGCGCTTTGTGGTGGTTTGAACCTTTTCCTCAGCTGCTAGCAGGGGAGTAAACCACCTCTGCTAGCGGCCGAATACTGCCTCTAAAACAACAGTAAAGCGGCGCTAAAAATAGCGACATTTTACCACCGACGCCGCCCCCGCCCCGGTGTGAAAGGGGTCTAAGAGTTTGTTACGCCTCTCAACACACTAAAGAGAACAAGAAAAAGAAGTCTAATTTTACCTCCACTGTCACCAAAGAATATGAGATTGAAGACTTCATTTCCTGCCGGACGGAGGGGGTGGTGTGTTTGTTAGAATGCCCGTGTCACATCCGATATATCAGCAGAACAAAAAGGGAATTCTGGAAAAGATTGATGGAACATGTCCAGAATATAAAACATAACCTGTCCAGACGTTATACAGAAGTACATAATAGAGATCCCTCGTCTTTACTGATATGTGACATTGAAATATAGAAGCCACATTGGGGAGGAGACAATAAAGTGATCAGCCAATCAGAGTCCAGATGGATCCATGAAATGCGGACTTTGTTCCCATGAGGACATAACCTAGAATTGGATTTAAATATAAAATGAAGAAAATACCGCGCTTAGAATAAAGTAAAGAGCAGCAACCAAAAACCATCTAATATCTAATGGTGCTAGTGTACAGTTATAAATAAAGTTGCGCTAAGTTGAATAATCTGAGACCAAGTGGAAGTGAAACAAACAAAATAAATCAAGCAAATAATACAAAGATATGCAGTAAATAAATTGAATATTGAAAGTAAATGTCCATATGTATCAAGAGTGCACGAAATTGTGTCCTTTAAAATGTGTAGACAATTGATCAATATGTGGAGGAATGGGTACATTTGGGCAATGAGGACCACAACAGGTAGGAATTCCGGGTGATCGCCTTCCCCTTTAATCTCACAACTGACAAAAAAGGGGTCTCAACCTGCAAGTGAAGCTCTATATATGAGAACCCTTTCCAGAGCTGGTGGACCCCCCAAAAGAGCAGGGTCATAAAATCAGACAGATTAATCCCTCTGATGGAAGGATCGGAGACATTGGAGGATCTACGTGTCCCTGCAGAGGGATTAATCTGTCTGATTTTATGACCCTGCTCTTTAGGGGGTCCACCAGCTCTGGAAAGGGTTCTCATATATAGAGCTTCACTTCCAGGTTGAGACCCCTTTTTTGTCAGTTGTGGGATTAAAGGGGAAGGCGATCACCCGGAATTCCTACCTGTTGTGGTCCTCATTGCCCAAATGTCCCCATTCCTCCACATATTGATCAATTCTCTACACATTTTAAAGGACACAATTTCCTGCACTATTGATACATATGGACATTTACTTTCAATATTCAATTTATTTACTGCATATCTTTGTATTATTTGCTTGATTTATTTTGTTTGTTTCACTTCCACTTGGTCTCAGATTATTCAACTTAGTGCAACTTTATTTATAACTATAGAATTTGATTTGTTTTATTTCTAATTATTAGTTCTGTGATTTTTCTCCTCCCCCGCTCCCCCTTTTCTTTCTCTCTGGTCATTATAGGATCCGTTTTTAATTGTAGAACTTTTATATTTTTCTGTATTTATTGAGGTATTATGTGTTATTTATAATATGTTTTTAATTGATCATGCTGATTAATATTGTTATAAAATAAAAAAAGTGCAGCGCTAAAATAATAATATGAAAGAAAAATGATATTAAACAAAATTCTCAGAAAAAAAATATTAAATATGTAAAGGAGCTAGCACATCGGAAGTGACTAAGGGTGATAGCCCATCAAACATTAACAAAAATAAAAATGAAAAATAAAAAATAAAAAAAAATGAAGAAATTAATAATAAAGGTAGTGGTGAAAACAAGTCTCACATAGAAAACTAAGGCAGATATCTCAAAAAGTGAAAAAACACAAAAAAAATACAAAATTATTAAAATGAAAAAATAAAAAATATATGTGGAAATGCAGTGAAATATCAAACACAAGAGGGAAAATGAAATCCCAATTACAAATTGTACAAATAAAGTGCTGGACTTGTCTTTCACCACATTTATTTTGGAGTTTTATTCACATTGTATATGAATTGATTAGCTTGGAATTCCTTGCACTATTTGCTACCGGGACTTTATTTGTACAATTTGTAATTGGGATTTCATTTTCCCTCTTGTGTTTGATATTTCGCTGCATTTCCACATATATTTTTTATTTTTTATTTTCTCATTTCAATAACTTTGTATTTTTTTGAGATATCTGCCTTAAAAAAGTTGGGAGGTGAGGCACATGCGCGGCAGCCTGAGGTGAAGGTAATGTTACCTTAGAGCTCCGCTCCTCGGGAGTTTTCATCGGAGGACTACAGGTCCCAGTGAACCAGAAAGTATCCCAAAACTGCAGAAAATCCTACCTAATACTGTCAGCTTCACTGACAATGGTCTTGAGAGCTTCTAAAACGAAAATTAAAGCAGGAAAAACGAAGGAAACGGCACACAGGCTGGCGGCTGGAATGGCGACGGCATCCTCTCCCCCACAGCACAGCGGTGAATACACTGGAAAATCTTTACCTCACAGTCAGCACTGCGGTGAATACACTAAAAAATCTTTACCTCACAGTCAGCACAGCGGTGAATACACTAAAAAATCTTTACCTCACAGTCAGCACAGCGGTGAATACACTGGAAAATCTTTACCTCACAGTCAGCACTGCGGTGAATACACTAAAAAATCTTTACCTCACAGTCAGCACAGCGGTGAATACACTAAAAAATCTTTACCTCACAGTCAGCACTGCGGTGAATACACTAAAAAATCTTTACCTCACAGTCAGCACAGCGGTGAATACACTAAAAAATCTTTACCTCACAGTCAGCACAGCGGTGAATACACTGGAAAATCTTTACCTCACAGTCAGCACTGCGGTGAATACACTAAAAAATCTTTACCTCACAGTCAGCACAGCGGTGAATACACTAAAAAATCTTTACCTCACAGTCAGCACTGCGGTGAATACACTAAAAAATCTTTACCTCACAGTCAGCACAGCGGTGAATACACTAAAAAATCTTTACCTCACAGTCAGCACAGCGGTGAATACACTGGAAAATCTTTACCTCACAGTCAGCACAGCGATGAATACACTGGAAAATCTTTACCTCACAGTCAGCACAGCGGTGAATACACTGGAAAATCTTTACCTCACAGTCAGCACAGCAGTGAATACACTGGTAAATCTTTACCTCACAGTCAGCACAGCGGTGAATACACTAAAAAATCTTTACCTCACAGTCAGCACAGCGGTGAATACACTGGAAAATCTTTACCTCACAGTCAGCACTGCGGTGAATACACTAAAAAATCTTTACCTCACAGTCAGCACAGCGGTGAATACACTGGAAAATCTTTACCTCACAGTCAGCACAGCGGTGAATACACTAAAAAATCTTTACCTCACAGCCAGCACAGCGGTGAATACACTAAAAAATCTTTACCTCACAGTCAGCACAGCGGTGAATACACTAAAAAATCTTTACCTCACAGTCAGCACAGCGGTGAATACACTAAAAAATCTTTACCTCACAGTCAGCACAGCGGTGAATACACTAAAAAATCTTTACCTCACAGTCAGCACAGCGGTGAATACACTGGAAAATCTTTACCTCACAGTCAGCACAGCGGTGAATACACTGGAAAATCTTTACCTCACAGTCAGCACAGCGGTGAATACACTAAAAAATCTTTACCTCACAGTCAGCACAGCGGTGAATACACTAAAAAATCTTTACCTCAAAGTCAGCACAGCGGTGAATACACTGGAAAATCTTTACCTCACAGTCAGCACAGCGGTGAATACACTGGAAAATCTTTACCTCACAGTCAGCACAGCGGTGAATACACTGGAAAATCTTTACCTCACAGTCAGCACAGCGGTGAATACACTAGAAAATCTTTACCTCACAGTCAGCACAGCGGTGAATACACTGGAAAATCTTTACCTCACAGTCAGCACAGCAGTGAATACACTGGAAAATCTTTACCTCACAGTCAGCACAGCGGTGAATACACTGGAAAATCTTTACCTCACAGTCAGCACAGCGGTGAATACACTAAAAAATCTTTACCTCACAGTCAGCACAGCGGTGAATACACTGGAAAATCTTTACCTCACAGTCAGCACAGCGGTGAATACACTGGAAAATCTTTACCTCACAGTCAGCACAGCGGTGAATACACCAAAAAAATCTTTACCTCACAGTCAGCACTGCGGTGAATACACTGGAAAATCTTTACCTCACAGTCAGCACAGCGGTGAATACACTGGAAAATCTTTACCTCACAGTCAGCACAGCGGTGAATACACCAAAAAAATCTTTACCTCACAGTCAGCACTGCGGTGAATACACTAAAAAATCTTTACCTCACAGTCAGCACAGCGATGAATACACTGGAAAATCTTTACCTCACAGTCAGCACAGCGGTGAATACACTGGAAAATCTTTACCTCACAGTCAGCACAGCGGTGAATACACTAAAAAATCTTTACCTCACAGTCAGCACAGCGGTGAATACACTGGAAAATCTTTTCCTCACAGTCAGCACAGCGGTGAATACACTGGAAAATCTTTACCTCACAGTCAGCACAGCAGAGAATACACTGGAAAATCTTTACCTCACAGTCGGAACAGCAGTGAATACACTGGAAAATCTTTACCTCACAGTCAGCACAGCGGTGAATACACTGGAAAATCTTTACCTCACAGTCAGCACAGCAGAGAATACACTGGAAAATCTTTACCTCACAGTCAGCACAGCGGTGAATACACTGGAAAATCTTTACCTCACAGTCAGCACTGCGGTGAATACACTAAAAAATCTTTACCTCACAGTCAGCACAGCGGTGAATACACTGAAAAATCTTTACCTCACAGTCAGCACAGCGGTGAATACACTGAAAAATCTTTACCTCACAGTCAGCACAGCAGTGAATACACTGGAAAATCCTTACCTCACAGTCAGCACGGCGGAGAATACACTGGAAAATCTTTACCTCACAGTCAGCACTGCGGTGAATACACTGGAAAATCTTTACCTCACAGTCAGCACAGTAGTGAATACACTGGAAAATCTTTACCTCACAGTCAGCACAGCGGAGAATACACTGGAAAATCTTTACCTCACAGTCAGCACTGCGGTGAATACACTGGAAAATCTTTACCTCACAGTCGGAACAGCGGTGAATACACTGGAAAATCTTTACCTCACAGTCAGCACAGCGGTGAATACACTGGAAAATCTTTACCTCACAGTCAGCACTGCGGTGAATACACTGAAAAATCTTTACCTCACAGTCAGCACTGTGGAGAATACACTGGAAAATCTTTACCTCACAGTCAGCACAGCGGTGAATACACTGGAAAATCTTTACCTCACAGTCAGCACAGCGGTGAATACACTGGAAAATCTTTACCTCACAGTCAGCACAGCGGTGAATACACTGGAAAATCTTTACCTCACAGTCAGCATAGCGGTGAATACACTGGAAAATCTTTACCTCACAGTCAGCACAGCGGAGAATACACTGGAAAATCTTTACCTCACAGTCAGCACTGCGGAGAATACACTGGAAAATCTTTACCTCACAGTCAGCACAGCGGAGAATACACTAAAAAATCTTTACCTCACAGTCAGCACTGCGGTGAATACACTGGAAAATCTTTACCTCACAGTCAGCACTGTGGAGAATACACTGGAAAATCTTTACCTCACAGTCAGCACAGCGGTGAATACACTAAAAAATCTTTACCTCACAGTCAGCACTGCGGTGAATACACTGAAAAATCTTTACCTCACAGTCAGCACAGCGGTGAATACACTGGAAAATCGTTACCTCACAGTCAGCACTGCGGTGAATACACTGGAAAATCTTTACCTCACAGTCAGCACAGCGGTGAATACACTGGAAAATCTTTACCTCACAGTCAGCACAGCGGTGAATACACTGGAAAATCTTTACCTCACAGTCAGCACTGCGGTGAATACACTGGAAAATCTTTACCTCACAGTCAGCACAGCGGTGAATACACTAAAAAATCTTTACCTCACAGTCAGCACTGCGGTGAATACACTGGAAAATCTTTGCCTCACAGTCAGCAATGCGGAGAATACACTGGAAAATCTTTACCTCACAGTCAGCACAGTGGTGAATACACTGAAAAATCTTTACCTCACAGTCAGCACTGCGGTGAATACACTGGAAAATCTTTACCTCACGGTCAGCACTGCGGTGAATACACTGGAAAATCTTTACCTCACAGTCAGCACTGCGGTGAATACACTGGAAAATCTTTACCTCACAGTCAGCACTGCGGTGAATACACTAAAAAATCTTTACCTCACAGTCAGCACAGCGGTGAATACACTGGAAAATCTTTACCTCACAGTCAGCACTGCGGAGAATACACTGGAAAATCTTTACCTCACAGTCAGCACTGCGGTGAATACACTGGAAAATCTTTACCTCACAGTCAGCACAGCGGTGAATACACTGAAAAATCTTTACCTCACAGTCAGCACTGCGGTGAATACACTGGAAAATCTTTACCTCACAGTCAGCACAGCGGTGAATACACTGGAAAATCTTTACCTCACAGTCAGCACAGCGGTGAATACACTGGAAAATCTTTACCTCACAGTCAGCACAGCGGTGAATACACTGGAAAATCTTTACCTCACAGTCAGCACTGCGGAGAATACACTGGAAAATCTTTACCTCACAGTCAGCACAGCGGAGAATACACTGAAAAATCTTTACCTCACAGTCAGCACTGCGGTGAATACACTGGAAAATCTTTACCTCACAGTCAGCACAGCGGTGAATACACTGGAAAATCTTTACCTCACAGTCAGCACTGCGGTGAATACACTGGAAAATCTTTACCTCACAGTCAGCACAGCGGTGAATACACTGGAAAATCTTTACCTCACAGTCAGCACTGCGGAGAATACACTGGAAAATCTTTACCTCACAGTCAGCACAGCGGTGAATACACTGGAAAATCTTTACCTCACAGTCAGCACAGCGGTGAATACACTGGAAAATCTTTACCTCACAGTCAGCACAGCGGTGAATACACTGGAAAATCTTTACCTCACAGTCAGCACTGCGGGGAATACACTGGAAAATCTTTACCTCACAGTCAGCACTGCGGGGAATACACTGGAAAATCTTTACCTCACAGTCAGCACTGCGGAGAATACACTGGAAAATCTTTACCTCACAGTCAGCACAGCGGTGAATACACTAAAAAATCTTTACCTCACAGTCAGCACAGTGGTGAATACACTAGAAAATTTTTACCTCACAGTCAGCACTGCGGTGAATACACTAAAAAATCTTTACCTCACAGTCAGCACTGCGCTGAATACACTGAAAAATCTTTACCTCACAGTCAGCATAGCGGTGAATACACTGGAAAATCTTTACCTCACAGTCATTACAGCCGTGAATACACTGGAAAATCTTTACCTCACAGTCAGCACTGCGGAGAATACACTGGAAAATCTTTACCTCACAGTCAGCACTGCGGTGGATACACTGGAAAATCTTTACCTCACAGTCAGCACTGCGGTTAATACACTGGAAAATCTTTACCTCACAGTCAGCACTGCGGTGAATACACCTTAAAATGTTTACCTCACAGTCAGCACAGCGGTGAATACACTGGAAAATCTTTACCTCACAGTCGGAACAGCAGTGAATACACTGGAAAATCTTTACCTCACAGTCAGCACAGCGGTGAATACACCTTAAAATCTTTACCTCACAGTCAGCACAGCGGTGAATACACTTGAAATTCTTTACCTCACAGTCAGCACAGCAGAGAATACACTGGAAAATCTTTACCTCACCGTCATCACAGCAGAGAATACACTGGAAAATCTTTACCTCACAGTCAGCACAGCGGTGAATACACTGGAAAATCTTTACCTCACAGTCAGCACTGCGGTGAATACACTGGAAAATCTTTACCTCACAGTCAGCACAGCGGTGAATACACTGAAAAATCTTTACCTCACAGTCAGCACAGCGGAGAATACACTGGAAAATCTTTACCTCACAGTCAGCACTGCGGAGAATACACTGAAAAATCTTTACCTCACAGTCAGCACAGCGGTGAATACACCAAAAAAATCTTTACCTCACAGTCAGCACTGCGGTGAATACACTGGAAAATCTTTACCTCACAGTCAGCACTGCGGTGAATACACTAAAAAATCTTTACCTCACAGTCAGCACAGCGGTGAATACACTGGAAAATCTTTACCTCACAGTCAGCACAGCGGTGAATACACTAAAAAATCTTTACCTCACAGTCAGCACTGCGGTGAATACACTAAAAAATCTTTACCTCACAGTCAGCACAGCGATGAATACACTGGAAAATCTTTACCTCACAGTCAGCACAGCGGTGAATACACTGGAAAATCTTTACCTCACAGTCAGCACAGCGGTGAATACACTAAAAAATCTTTACCTCACAGTCAGCACAGCGGTGAATACACTGGAAAATCTTTTCCTCACAGTCAGCACAGCGGTGAATACACTGGAAAATCTTTACCTCACAGTCAGCACAGCAGAGAATACACTGGAAAATCTTTACCTCACAGTCGGAACAGCAGTGAATACACTGGAAAATCTTTACCTCACAGTCAGCACAGCGGTGAATACACTGGAAAATCTTTACCTCACAGTCAGCACAGCAGAGAATACACTGGAAAATCTTTACCTCACAGTCAGCACAGCGGTGAATACACTGGAAAATCTTTACCTCACAGTCAGCACTGCGGTGAATACACTAAAAAATCTTTACCTCACAGTCAGCACAGCGGTGAATACACTGGAAAATCCTTACCTCACAGTCAGCACGGCGGAGAATACACTGGAAAATCTTTACCTCACAGTCAGCACTGCGGTGAATACACTGGAAAATCTTTACCTCACAGTCAGCACAGTAGTGAATACACTGGAAAATCTTTACCTCACAGTCAGCACAGCGGAGAATACACTGGAAAATCTTTACCTCACAGTCAGCACTGCGGTGAATACACTGGAAAATCTTTACCTCACAGTCGGAACAGCGGTGAATACACTGGAAAATCTTTACCTCACAGTCAGCACAGCGGTGAATACACTGGAAAATCTTTACCTCACAGTCAGCACTGCGGTGAATACACTGAAAAATCTTTACCTCACAGTCAGCACTGTGGAGAATACACTGGAAAATCTTTACCTCACAGTCAGCACAGCGGTGAATACACTAAAAAATCTTTACCTCACAGTCAGCACAGCGGTGAATACACTGGAAAATCTTTACCTCACAGTCAGCACTGCGGTGAATACACTGGAAAATCTTTACCTCACAGTCAGCACAGCGGTGAATACACTGGAAAATCTTTACCTCACAGTCAGCATAGCGGTGAATACACTGGAAAATCTTTACCTCACAGTCAGCACAGCGGAGAATACACTGGAAAATCTTTACCTCACAGTCAGCACTGCGGAGAATACACTGGAAAATCTTTACCTCACAGTCAGCACAGCGGAGAATACACTAAAAAATCTTTACCTCACAGTCAGCACTGCGGTGAATACACTGAAAAATCTTTACCTCACAGTCAGCACTGTGGAGAATACACTGGAAAATCTTTACCTCACAGTCAGCACAGCGGTGAATACACTAAAAAATCTTTACCTCACAGTCAGCACTGCGGTGAATACACTGAAAAATCTTTACCTCACAGTCAGCACAGCGGTGAATACACTGGAAAATCGTTACCTCACAGTCAGCACTGCGGTGAATACACTGGAAAATCTTTACCTCACAGTCAGCACAGCGGTGAATACACTGGAAAATCTTTACCTCACAGTCAGCACAGCGGTGAATACACTGGAAAATCTTTACCTCACAGTCAGCACTGCGGTGAATACACTGGAAAATCTTTACCTCACAGTCAGCACAGCGGTGAATACACTGGAAAATCTTTACCTCACAGTCAGCACTGCGGTGAATACACTAAAAAATCTTTACCTCACAGTCAGCACAGCGGTGAATACACTGGAAAATCTTTACCTCACAGTCAGCACAGTGGTGAATACACTGAAAAATCTTTACCTCACAGTCAGCACTGCGGTGAATACACTGGAAAATCTTTACCTCACGGTCAGCACTGCGGTGAATACACTGGAAAATCTTTACCTCACAGTCAGCACTGCGGTGAATACACTGGAAAATCTTTACCTCACAGTCAGCACTGCGGTGAATACACTAAAAAATCTTTACCTCACAGTCAGCACAGCGGTGAATACACTGGAAAATCTTTACCTCACAGTCAGCACTGCGGAGAATACACTGGAAAATCTTTACCTCACAGTCAGCACTGCGGTGAATACACTGGAAAATCTTTACCTCACAGTCAGCACAGCGGTGAATACACTGAAAAATCTTTACCTCACAGTCAGCACTGCGGTGAATACACTGGAAAATCTTTAGCTCACAGTCAGCACAGCGGTGAATACACTGGAAAATCTTTACCTCACAGTCAGCACAGCGGTGAATACACTGGAAAATCTTTACCTCACAGTCAGCACAGCGGTGAATACACTGGAAAATCTTTACCTCACAGTCAGCACTGCGGAGAATACACTGGAAAATCTTTACCTCACAGTCAGCACAGCGGAGAATACACTGAAAAATCTTTACCTCACAGTCAGCACTGCGGTGAATACACTGGAAAATCTTTACCTCACAGTCAGCACAGCGGTGAATACACTGGAGAATCTTTACCTCACAGTCAGCACTGCGGTGAATACACTGGAAAATCTTTACCTCACAGTCAGCACAGCGGTGAATACACTGGAAAATCTTTACCTCACAGTCAGCACTGCGGAGAATACACTGGAAAATCTTTACCTCACAGTCAGCACAGCGGTGAATACACTGGAAAATCTTTACCTCACAGTCAGCACAGCGGTGAATACACTGGAAAATCTTTACCTCACAGTCAGCACAGCGGTGAATACACTGGAAAATCTTTACCTCACAGTCAGCACTGCGGGGAATACACTGGAAAATCTTTACCTCACAGTCAGCACTGCGGGGAATACACTGGAAAATCTTTACCTCACAGTCAGCACTGCGGAGAATACACTGGAAAATCTTTACCTCACAGTCAGCACAGCGGTGAATACACTAAAAAATCTTTACCTCACAGTCAGCACAGTGGTGAATACACTAGAAAATTTTTACCTCACAGTCAGCACTGCGGTGAATACACTAAAAAATCTTTACCTCACAGTCAGCACTGCGGTGAATACACTGAAAAATCTTTACCTCACAGTCAGCATAGCGGTGAATACACTGGAAAATCTTTACCTCACAGTCAGCACAGCGGTGAATACACTGGAAAATCTTTACCTCACAGTCAGCACTGCGGAGAATACACTGGAAAATCTTTACCTCACAGTCAGCACTGCGGTGGATACACTGGAAAATCTTTACCTCACAGTCAGCACTGCGGTTAATACACTGGAAAATCTTTACCTCACAGTCAGCACTGCGGTGAATACACCTTAAAATGTTTACCTCACAGTCAGCACAGCGGTGAATACACTGGAAAATCTTTACCTCACAGTCGGAACAGCAGTGAATACACTGGAAAATCTTTACCTCACAGTCAGCACAGCGGTGAATACACCTTAAAATCTTTACCTCACAGTCAGCACAGCGGTGAATACACTGGAAATTCTTTACCTCACAGTCAGCACAGCAGAGAATACACTGGAAAATCTTTACCTCACCGTCATCACAGCAGAGAATACACTGGAAAATCTTTACCTCACAGTCAGCACAGCGGTGAATACACTGGAAAATCTTTACCTCACAGTCAGCACTGCGGTGAATACACTGGAAAATCTTTACCTCACAGTCAGCACAGCGGTGAATACACTGAAAAATCTTTACCTCACAGTCAGCACAGCGGAGAATACACTGGAAAATCTTTACCTCACAGTCAGCACTGCGGAGAATACACTGAAAAATCTTTACCTCACAGTCAGCACAGCGGTGAATACACCAAAAAAATCTTTACCTCACAGTCAGCACTGCGGTGAATACACTGGAAAATCTTTACCTCACAGTCAGCACTGCGGTGAATACACTAAAAAATCTTTACCTCACAGTCAGCACAGCGGTGAATACACTGGAAAATCTTTACCTCACAGTCAGCACAGCGGTGAATACACTAAAAAATCTTTACCTCACAGTCAGCACTGCGGTGAATACACTAAAAAATCTTTACCTCACAGTCAGCACAGCGATGAATACACTGGAAAATCTTTACCTCACAGTCAGCACAGCGGTGAATACACTGGAAAATCTTTACCTCACAGTCAGCACAGCGGTGAATACACTAAAAAATCTTTACCTCACAGTCAGCACAGCGGTGAATACACTGGAAAATCTTTTCCTCACAGTCAGCACAGCGGTGAATACACTGGAAAATCTTTACCTCACAGTCAGCACAGCAGAGAATACACTGGAAAATCTTTACCTCACAGTCGGAACAGCAGTGAATACACTGGAAAATCTTTACCTCACAGTCAGCACAGCGGTGAATACACTGGAAAATCTTTACCTCACAGTCAGCACAGCAGAGAATACACTGGAAAATCTTTACCTCACAGTCAGCACAGCGGTGAATACACTGGAAAATCTTTACCTCACAGTCAGCACTGCGGTGAATACACTAAAAAATCTTTACCTCACAGTCAGCACAGCGGTGAATACACTGAAAAATCTTTACCTCACAGTCAGCACAGCGGTGAATACACTGAAAAATCTTTACCTCACAGTCAGCACAGCAGTGAATACACTGGAAAATCCTTACCTCACAGTCAGCACGGCAGAGAATACACTGGAAAATCTTTACCTCACAGTCAGCACTGCGGTGAATACACTGGAAAATCTTTACCTCACAGTCAGCACAGCGGTGAATACACTGGAAAATCTTTACCTCACAGTCAGCACAGCGGTGAATACACTGGAAAATCTTTACCTCACAGTCAGCACAGCGGAGAATACACTGGAAAATCTTTACCTCACAGTCAGCACTGCGGTGAATACACTGGAAAATCTTTACCTCACAGTCGGAACAGCGGTGAATACACTGGAAAATCTTTACCTCACAGTCAGCACAGCGGTGAATACACTGGAAAATCTTTACCTCACAGTCAGCACTGCGGTGAATACACTGAAAAATCTTTACCTCACAGTCAGCACTGTGGAGAATACACTGGAAAATCTTTACCTCACAGTCAGCACAGCGGTGAATACACTAAAAAATCTTTACCTCACAGTCAGCACAGCGGTGAATACACTGGAAAATCTTTACCTCACAGTCAGCACTGCGGTGAATACACTGGAAAATCTTTACCTCACAGTCAGCACAGCGGTGAATACACTGGAAAATCTTTACCTCACAGTCAGCATAGCGGTGAATACACTGGAAAATCTTTACCTCACAGTCAGCACAGCGGTGAATACACTGGAAAATCTTTACCTCACAGTCAGCACTGCGGAGAATACACTGGAAAATCTTTACCTCACAGTCAGCACAGCGGAGAATACACAAAAAAATCTTTACCTCACAGTCAGCACTGCGGTGAATACACTGAAAAATCTTTACCTCACAGTCAGCACTGTGGAGAATACACTGGAAAATCTTTACCTCACAGTCAGCACAGCGGTGAATACACTAAAAAATCTTTACCTCACAGTCAGCACTGCGGTGAATACACTGAAAAATCTTTACCTCACAGTCAGCACAGCGGTGAATACACTGGAAAATCGTTACCTCACAGTCAGCACTGCGGTAAATACACTGGAAAATCTTTACCTCACAGTCAGCACAGCGGTGAATACACTGGAAAATCTTTACCTCACAGTCAGCACAGCGGTGAATACACTGGAAAATCTTTACCTCACAGTCAGCACTGCGGTGAATACACTGGAAAATCTTTACCTCACAGTCAGCACAGCGGTGAATACACTGGAAAATCTTTACCTCACAGTCAGCACTGCGGTGAATACACTAAAAAATCTTTACCTCACAGTCAGCACTGCGGTGAATACACTGGAAAATCTTTGCCTCACAGTCAGCAATGCGGAGAATACACTGGAAAATCTTTACCTCACAGTCAGCACAGTGGTGAATACACTGAAAAATCTTTACCTCACAGTCAGCACTGCGGTGAATACACTGGAAAATCTTTACCTCACGGTCAGCACTGCGGTGAATACACTGGAAAATCTTTACCTCACAGTCAGCACTGCGGTGAATACACTGGAAAATCTTTACCTCACAGTCAGCACTGCGGTGAATACACTAAAAAATCTTTACCTCACAGTCAGCACAGCGGTGAATACACTGGAAAATCTTTACCTCACAGTCAGCACTGCGGAGAATACACTGGAAAATCTTTACCTCACAGTCAGCACTGCGGTGAATACACTGGAAAATCTTTACCTCACAGTCAGCACAGCGGTGAATACACTGAAAAATCTTTACCTCACAGTCAGCACTGCGGTGAATACACTGGAAAATCTTTACCTCACAGTCAGCACAGCGGTGAATACACTGGAAAATCTTTACCTCACAGTCAGCACAGCGGTGAATACACTGGAAAATCGTTACCTCACAGTCAGCACTGCGGTAAATACACTGGAAAATCTTTACCTCACAGTCAGCACAGCGGTGAATACACTGGAAAATCTTTACCTCACAGTCAGCACAGCGGTGAATACACTGGAAAATCTTTACCTCACAGTCAGCACTGCGGTGAATACACTGGAAAATCTTTACCTCACAGTCAGCACAGCGGTGAATACACTGGAAAATCTTTACCTCACAGTCAGCACTGCGGTGAATACACTAAAAAATCTTTACCTCACAGTCAGCACTGCGGTGAATACACTGGAAAATCTTTGCCTCACAGTCAGCAATGCGGAGAATACACTGGAAAATCTTTACCTCACAGTCAGCACAGTGGTGAATACACTGAAAAATCTTTACCTCACAGTCAGCACTGCGGTGAATACACTGGAAAATCTTTACCTCACGGTCAGCACTGCGGTGAATACACTGGAAAATCTTTACCTCACAGTCAGCACTGCGGTGAATACACTGGAAAATCTTTACCTCACAGTCAGCACTGCGGTGAATACACTAAAAAATCTTTACCTCACAGTCAGCACAGCGGTGAATACACTGGAAAATCTTTACCTCACAGTCAGCACTGCGGAGAATACACTGGAAAATCTTTACCTCACAGTCAGCACTGCGGTGAATACACTGGAAAATCTTTACCTCACAGTCAGCACAGCGGTGAATACACTGAAAAATCTTTACCTCACAGTCAGCACTGCGGTGAATACACTGGAAAATCTTTAGCTCACAGTCAGCACAGCGGTGAATACACTGGAAAATCTTTACCTCACAGTCAGCACAGCGGTGAATACACTGGAAAATCTTTACCTCACAGTCAGCACAGCGGTGAATACACTGGAAAATCTTTACCTCACAGTCAGCACTGCGGAGAATACACTGGAAAATCTTTACCTCACAGTCAGCACAGCGGAGAATACACTGAAAAATCTTTACCTCACAGTCAGCACTGCGGTGAATACACTGGAAAATCTTTACCTCACAGTCAGCACAGCGGTGAATACACTGGAGAATCTTTACCTCACAGTCAGCACTGCGGTGAATACACTGGAAAATCTTTACCTCACAGTCAGCACAGCGGTGAATACACTGGAAAATCTTTACCTCACAGTCAGCACTGCGGAGAATACACTGGAAAATCTTTACCTCACAGTCAGCACAGCGGTGAATACACTGGAAAATCTTTACCTCACAGTCAGCACAGCGGTGAATACACTGGAAAATCTTTACCTCACAGTCAGCACAGCGGTGAATACACTGGAAAATCTTTACCTCACAGTCAGCACTGCGGGGAATACACTGGAAAATCTTTACCTCACAGTCAGCACTGCGGGGAATACACTGGAAAATCTTTACCTCACAGTCAGCACTGCGGAGAATACACTGGAAAATCTTTACCTCACAGTCAGCACAGCGGTGAATACACTAAAAAATCTTTACCTCACAGTCAGCACAGTGGTGAATACACTAGAAAATTTTTACCTCACAGTCAGCACTGCGGTGAATACACTAAAAAATCTTTACCTCACAGTCAGCACTGCGGTGAATACACTGAAAAATCTTTACCTCACAGTCAGCATAGCGGTGAATACACTGGAAAATCTTTACCTCACAGTCATTACAGCCGTGAATACACTGGAAAATCTTTACCTCACAGTCAGCACTGCGGAGAATACACTGGAAAATCTTTACCTCACAGTCAGCACTGCGGTGGATACACTGGAAAATCTTTACCTCACAGTCAGCACTGCGGTTAATACACTGGAAAATCTTTACCTCACAGTCAGCACAGCGGTGAATACACCTTAAAATGTTTACCTCACAGTCAGCACAGCGGTGAATACACTGGAAAATCTTTACCTCACAGTCGGAACAGCAGTGAATACACTGGAAAATCTTTACCTCACAGTCAGCACAGCGGTGAATACACCTTAAAATCTTTACCTCACAGTCAGCACAGCGGTGAATACACTGGAAATTCTTTACCTCACAGTCAGCACAGCAGAGAATACACTGGAAAATCTTTACCTCACCGTCATCACAGCAGAGAATACACTGGAAAATCTTTACCTCACAGTCGGAACAGCAGTGAATACACTGGAAAATCTTTACCTCACAGTCAGCACAGCGGTGAATACACTGGAAAATCTTTACCTCACAGTCAGCACTGCGGTGAATACACTGGAAAATCTTTACCTCACAGTCAGCACAGCGGTGAATACACTGAAAAATCTTTACCTCACAGTCAGCACAGCGGAGAATACACTAGAAAATCTTTACCTCACAGTCAGCACTGCGGAGAATACACTGAAAAATCTTTACCTCACAGTCAGCACAGCGGAGAATACACTGGAAAATCCTTACCTCACAGTCAGCACTGCGGTGAATACACTGGAAAATCTTTACCTCACAGTCAGCACTGCGGAGAATACAATGGAAAATCTTTACCTCACAGTCGGAACAGCGGTGAATACACTGGAAAATCGTTACCTCACAGTCAGCACTGCAGTGAATACACTGGAAAATCTTTACCTCACAGTCAGCACTGCGGAGAATACACTGGAAAATCTTTACCTCACAGTCAGCACAGCGGTGAATACACTGGAAAATCTTTACCTCACAGTCAGCACAGCGGTGAATACACTGGAAAATCTTTACCTCACAGTCAGCACTGCGGTGAATACACTGGAAAATCTTTACCTCACAGTCAGCACAGCGCTGAATACACTGGAAAATCTTTACCTCACAGTCAGCACTGCGGTGAATACACTGGAAAATCTTTACCTCACAGTCAGCACAGCGGTGAATACACTGGAAAATCTTTACCTCACAGTCGGAACAGCAGTGAATACACTGGAAAATCTTTACCTCACAGTCGGAACAGCAGTGAATACACTGGAAAATCTTTACCTCACAGTGAGCACAGCGGTGAATACACTGGAAAATCTTTACCTCATATTCAGCACAGCGGTGAATACACTGGAAAATCTTTACCTCACAGTCAGCACAGCAGAGAATACACTGGAAAATCTTTACCTCACAGTCAGGACAGCGGTGAATACACTGGAAAATCTTTACCTCACAGTCAGCACAGCAGAGAATACACTGGAAAATCTTTACCTCACAGTCAGCACAGCGGTGAATACACTGGAAAATCTTTACCTCACAGTCAGCACTGCGGTGAATACACTAAAAAATCTTTACCTCACAGTCAGCACAGCGGTGAATACACTGAAAAATCTTTACCTCACAGTCAGCACTGCGGAGAATACACTGGAAAATCTTTACCTCACAGTCAGCACAGCGGTGAATACACTGGAAAATCTTTACCTCACGGTCAGCACAGCGGTGAATACACTGGAAAATCTTTACCTCACAGTCAGCACTGCGGTGAATACACTGGAAAATCTTTACCTCACAGTCAGCACAGCGGTGAATACACTGGAAAATCTTTACCTCACAGTCAGCACAGCGGTGAATACACTGAAAAATCTTTACCTCACAGTCAGCACAGCGGTGAATACACTGGAAAATCTTTACCTCACAGTCAGCACAGCGGTGAATACACTGGAAAATCTTTACCTCACAGTCAGCACTGCGGAGAATACACTGGAAAATCTTTACCTCACAGTCAGCACTGCGGTGGATACACTGGAAAATCTTAACCTCACAGTCAGCACTGCGGTTAATACACTGGAAAATCTTTACCTCACAGTCAGCACAGCGGTGAATACACCTTAAAATCTTTACCTCACAGTCAGCACAGCGGTGAATACACTGGAAATTCTTTACCTCACAGTCAGCACAGCGGTGAATACACTGGAAAATCTTTACCTCACAGTCAGCACAGCGGTGAATACACTGGAAATTCTTTACCTCACAGTCAGCACAGCGGTGAATACACTGAAAAATCTTTACCTCACAGTCAGCACAGCGGTGAATACACTGAAAAATCTTTACCTCACAGTCAGCACAGCGGAGAATACACTGGAAAATCTTTACCTCACAGTCAGCACAGCGGTGAATACACTGAAAAATCTTTACCTCACAGTCAGCACAGCGGTGAATACACTGAAAAATCTTTACCTCACAGTCAGCACAGCGGAGAATACACTGGAAAATCTTTACCTCACAGTCAGCACTGCGGAGAATACACTGAAAAATCTTTACCTCACAGTCAGCACAGCGGAGAATACACTGGAAAATCTTTACCTCACAGTCAGCACTGCGGTGAATACACTGGAAAATCTTTACCTCACAGTCAGCACTGCGGAGAATACAATGGAAAATCTTTACCTCACAGTCGGAACAGCGGTGAATACACTGGAAAATCGTTACCTCACAGTCAGCACTGCAGTGAATACACTGGAAAATCTTTACCTCACAGTCAGCACTGCGGAGAATACACTGGAAAATCTTTACCTCACAGTCAGCACAGCGGTGAATACACTGGAAAATCTTTACCTCACAGTCAGCACTGCGGTGAATACACTGGAAAATCTTTACCTCACAGTCAGCACAGCGGTGAATACACTGGAAAATCTTTACCTCACAGTCAGCACTGCGGTGAATACACTGGAAAATCTTTACCTCACAGTCAGCACAGCGGTGAATACACTGGAAAATCTTTACCTCACAGTCGGAACAGCAGTGAATACACTGGAAAATCTTTACCTCACAGTTGGAACAGCAGTGAATACACTGGAAAATCTTTACCTCACAGTGAGCACAGCGGTGAATACACTGGAAAATCTTTACCTCACATTCAGCACAGCGGTGAATACACTGGAAAATCTTTACCTCACAGTCAGCACAGCAGAGAATACACTGGAAAATCTTTACCTCACAGTCAGCACAGCGGTGAATACACTGGAAAATCTTTACCTCACAGTCAGCACAGCAGAGAATACACTGGAAAATCTTTACCTCACAGTCAGCACAGCGGTGAATACACTGGAAAATCTTTACCTCACAGTCAGCACAGCGGTGAATACACTGAAAAATCTTTACCTCACAGTCAGCACAGCGGTGAATACACTGAAAAATCTTTACCTCACAGTCAGCACAGCGGAGAATACACTGAAAAATCTTTACCTCACAGTCAGCACTGCGGTGAATACACTGAAAAATCTTTACCTCACAGTCAGCACAGCGGAGAATACACTGGAAAATCTTTTCCTCACAGTCAGCATTGCGGTGAATACACTGGAAAATCTTTACCTCACACTCAGCACTGCGGAGAATACAATGGAAAATCTTTACCTCACAGTCGGAACAGCGGTGAATACACTGGAAAATCTTTACCTCACAGTCAGCACTGCGGTGAATACACTGGAAAATCTTTACCTCAAAGTCAGCACTGCGGAGAATACACTGGAAAATCTTTACCTCACAGTCAGCACAGCGATGAATACACTGGAAAAGCTTTACCTCACAGTCAGCACAGCGGTGAATACACTGGAAAATCTTTACCTCACAGTCAGCACTGCGGTGAATACACTGGAAAATCTTTACCTCACAGTCAGCACAGCGGTGAATACACTGGAAAATCTTTACCTCACAGTCAGCACAGTGTGGAATACACTGGAAAATCTTTACCTCACAGTCAGCACAGCGGTGAATACACTGGAAAATCTTTACCTCACAGTCAGCACTGCGGTGATTACACTGAAAAATCTTTACCTCACAATCAGCACTGCGGAGAATACACTGGAAAATCTTTACCTCACAGTCAGCACAGCGGAGAATACACTGGAAAATCTTTACCTCACAGTCAGCACAGCGGTGAATACACTGGAAAATCTTTACCTCACAGTCAGCACTGTGGTGAATACACTGGAAAATCGTTACCTCACAGTCAGCACTGCGGTGAATACACTGGAAAATCTTTACCTCACAGTCAGCACTGCGGAGAATACACTGGAAAATCTTTACCTCACAGTCAGCACAGCGGTGAATACACTGGAAAATCTTTACCTTACAGTCAGCACAGCGGTGAATACACTGGAAAATCTTTACCTCACAGTCAGCACTGCGGTGAATACACTGGAAAATCTTTACCTCACAGTCAGCACAGCGGTGAATACACTGGAAAATCTTTACCTCACAGTCAGCACTGCGGTGAATACACTGGAAAATCTTTACCTCACAGTCAGCACAGCGGTGAATACACTGGAAAATCTTTACCTCACAGTCAGCACAGCGGTGAATACACTGGAAAATCTTTACCTCACAGTCAGCACTGCGGTGAATACACTGGAAAATCTTTACCTCACAGTCAGCACAGCGGTGAATACACTGGAAAATCTTTACCTCACAGTCAGCACTGCGGTGAGTACAATAAAAAATCTTTACCTCACAGTCAGCACTGCGGTGAATACACTAAAAAATCTTTACCTCACAGTCAGCACAGCGGTGAATACACTAAAAAATCTTTACCTCACAGTCAGCACAGCGGTGAATACACTGGAAAATCTTTACCTCACAGTCAGCACAGCAGTGAATACACTAAAAAATCTTTACCTCACAGTCAGCACAGCGGTGAATACACTGGAAAATCTTTACCTCACAGTCAGCACAGCGGTGAATACACTGGAAAATCTTTACCTCACAGTCAGCACTGCGGTGAATACACTGGAAAATCTTTACCTCACAGTCAGCACAGCGGTGAATACACTGGAAAATCTTTACCTCACAGTCAGCACTGCGGTGAGTACAATAAAAAATCTTTACCTCACAGTCAGCACTGCGGTGAATACACTAAAAAATCTTTACCTCACAGTCAGCACAGCGGTGAATACACTAAAAAATCTTTACCTCACAGTCAGCACAGCGGTGAATACACTGGAAAATCTTTACCTCACAGTCAGCACAGCAGTGAATACACTAAAAAATCTTTACCTCACAGTCAGCACTGCGGTGAATACACTGGAAAATCTTTACCTCACAGTCAGCACTGCGGTGAATACACTGGAAAATCTTTACCTCACAGTCAGCACAGCGGTGAATACACTGGAAAATCTTTACCTCACAGTCAGCACAGCGGAGAATACACTGGAAAATCTTTACCTCACAGTCAGCACAGCGGTGAATACATTGGAAAATCTTTACCTCACAGTCAGCACAGCGGTGAATACACTGGAAAATCTTCACGTCACAGTCAGCACTGCGGTGAATACACTAAAAAATCTTTACCTCACAGTCAGCACTGCGGTGAATACACTAAAAAATCTTTACCTCACAGTCAGCACTGCGGTGAATACACTGGAAAATCTTTGCCTCACAGTCAGCACTGCGGAGAATACACTGGAAAATCTTTACCTCACAGTCAGCACAGCGGTGAATACACTGGAAAATCTTTACCTCACAGTCAGCACTGCGGTGAATACACTGGAAAATCTTTACCTCACAGTCAGCACTGCGGAGAATACACTGGAAAATCTTTACCTCACAGTCAGCACAGCGGTGAATACACTGGAAAATCTTTACCTCACAGTCAGCACTGCGGAGAATACACTGGAAAATCTTTACCTCACAGTCAGCACTGCGGTGAATACACTAAAAAATCTTTACCTCACAGTCAGCACAGCGGTGAATACACTGGAAAATCTTTACCTCACAGTCAGCACTGCGGAGAATACACTGGAAAATCTTTACCTCACAGTCAGCACAGCGGAGAATACACTGGAAAATCTTTACCTCACAGTCAGAAGACACAGGCTGCTAACGGTGAGTCTGAGTCTGAATATGAATACTGTGAATTACAAGCTGCTACACAGTCTGACATCTTCAAAAAATTTGAATGTATGCTTCAGAAAGCCCTCAAACAGACTTCTGATCACATAACTGACAAACTGACTAAAGAAATTAGAGAACTAGGTCAGAGAATAGCTGACTTAGAACTGAGGGTTGATGAAATTGATAATTTTACACAGAACTACATGTCTGAGATGAAGGTACTAAAAGAGGAAAACCTTACATTACAAAATCGTTTAGAGGACCAAGAGAACAGAGATCGTCGATCAAATCTGCAAATCAGGGGAATCCTTGAATCTGTTCTAGACCTGCAGGCTAATATCACGGCGTTTTTTCAAGAATTATTACCTCGAACCCCTATTGACAGGTTCGAAATGGATAGAGTGCATAGAGCGTTAACCCCACGCAAAATAAATGGTCCCCCGAGGGATATTATAGCTAAATTGCACTTTTACAGAACCAAAGAACAGATACTAACAGCTGCCAGAGGGAGAGAATCTCTCAGCTTCCAGGGCAATACCTATCAACTCTTCACAGATTTGTCCCCACTAACGGTTGCAAAAAGACATGCACTTAAACCTCAACTCCAGGTACTCCAGAGAAATCAAATTTCCTATCAATGGGGATTTCCTTTTTGTCTCAGATTTACTCATTTGGAAACAAAATATGTTTGTCGCTCTTCAGAGGACTTGAAGTCAGCCCTATTTGATATGGGCCTAGTCGAAGCAATCTTACCAAATGACCAGTCTCATAGGTGCTCAGCTTTTCATTCTACACAGCAAAACAAAGACCCAAAACCCAGCTATTCCACATCTTCCCATCAAAATCTTAACAAGCGAGGTCCATATGAACATTCACCACCAAACAATGAGGATTCAATGGACTGACAATCTAAGCCAGACTAGTTATTTGTTCTTGCTACTTTTTTCCAGCACAGTATGCTGACAGAGTTAATTAACTGGCCATATTCATGACTAAAATGAGTTATGGCTACATACTACTGTTATGTTACAAAAATATATATATATATATTTTTTTTATATATTTTTTTATTTTTTTATATTAACTTTTTTCTTTTTTTTTTTTCCTCTCAAGTTTTTGAAATTTATTTTTTCTTTTTTTTGTAACAATTTAAGCGAAATTTTTCCATGATAGTAATGGAATAGTTCCTGTGGTCCTCCGATGTTATACATCCCTTAGGAATTTCTTGTTGCCCTTTATTCCACCTAAGGACTCCTATCATTGTTATGGGGGTCTCTATTGGTGGTCCCGGACCCTCTCAGAGAGTTCTAAAAACTCTCCTGAGATGCTCCTACACCCTATTATTTAGCCTTTATATACTGCTAAATTGTCTTCATATTGGGTTTGTTCGATTCTCCTCTCCTTTTTTCTTTTTCTATTCTATTGCTTCTTTCTTTAATCTTTGCTATTCCCTCCTGACTCTCGGGTTGGTGATCCTGGCTCTCGGTGAGTACTCTGCTTGTTATGCTATAATATTCGCATTCATTGTTTTATGGCTCCTATAAATATCTTGTCATTAAATGTACAGGGGTTTAATACTCCACATAAGCGAACCAAGGCCTTACGCTCTTTTGCTATGAAAAAAGCTAATATTATATGTTTGCAGGAAATGCATTTTACTGACAAAGTTTATCCCAAATTTCTTTCATCATCATATCCACAATTCTATACTGCTTCAGCTACGGTTAAACAGTGCGGAACTCTCATTGGTTTTCACCGTTCCACTCCGTTTAACCTTGTATCCAAAATAACAGACCCTAAAGGACGATATGTTCTCCTAACAGGATTGATTTCTGATAATCCTATTACTATTGTGTCTTATTATGCCCCTAACAAACGCCCAACTGCTTTCTTATCCCACCTTTTTCAACTTATAGAAGTACATAAGTTTGGTACTGTTGTTATTTGTGGGGATTCTAATGCTACTATTTTCCCGTTCTTAGATAAATCTCCCCCTGGACCTACCACAAACTCAATAAACCTAACTTTTCAACATCTACTCACCACTCATAGCCTGGTAGATACTTGGCAAGAGATGAACCCTATTAGTAGGCGCTTCACTCATTATTCTTATCCACATAACTCTTTTTCACGAATAGATCATATTCTAATCCCGTCAAGTATGCTACCAGAAATCATATCATCCAAAATCATTCCTTTTCCATGGACAGACCACTGCGCAGTATTCATTACCATTGCTTCCACAATTCCTAGATCACACGATACCACTTGGTGTACAAACGATTCAATTCTGACCCACCCTTCTCATCGTGTTGAGATTGAAAAAGCACTTTCTGATTACCTAAAATCCAATGATACAGACGATGTCTCTGCTATTACATTATGGGAGGCGCACAAGGTAGTCATTAGGAGTAGACTGATACAACAAGCAACTAACCTTAAAAGAGAACGCAAACTGTTGTTTGCAAAACTTGAATCCACCTTTAATGACTGTCATCAAACTTTTCAAACCTCCCCGAATGCTACCAACAGTACCAAACTAGAAAAAGCCCGCCTGGATCTAGATCTTTTTCTTACTGATACCGCAGATAAACTTATAAGTAAGCGCCAGCATGTTCAATATCGCAGGGCAAATAAACCTGATATACCTATGGCCAGAATTTTAAAAAATTCACAACATATACATACGCCTATCAGATTGAAAGTATCCCGGGAATCTTACACTAGTAACCCAGTGAAAATACTTGAAATTTTTCGCTCTAAGTTATCTAAGTTATTATACTATATTCTTCTGCCTCAAATTTTGATAAAACTAAAGCAGACACACTGTTCTCCAATATCACGCTTCCTAACCTTGATCAACAACAGAAAGATCTTCTTGAATGTCCAATTACAGATACTGAAGTCCTTAACGCAATAAATTCTTTAAAATTACGTAAAAGACCAGGCCCAGATGGATTTTCGGCAACATATTATAGACAATTTGCATCAATCTTAACACCTGTCTTAACTAAAGCCTTCAATTCGATCCTTAAAGGTAACTCATTTAGAACAGAGACTCTCACCTCTATAATAGCAATGATCCCCAAACCACATTCTGACTCCACCTCCTGGACTAATTATCGTCCTATATCCCTCCTAAATCTCGATATAAAATTAATTGCTAAAATTTTGGCCACTAGACTGAATAATATTATTGGCCTACTAATCCATAAAGACCAAACAGGCTTTATGCCTAAACGCCAAGCTGGAGATAATATCAGGAGAGCACTCTTACTTATTAATGCGGCTAAAACTAGACGAATCCCAGCTTGCCTTGTATCCTTAGACATAAGGAAAGCATTAGATTCGGTTACGTGGCCTTATATGGAATATGTCCTTGGTAAATGGGGATTTGGAAACAATTTTTTAACCTGGGTCTCCTCCTTATACAATAATCCTAGAGCATATATCAAATATGCAGGCTATAAGTCATCAATGATTGATATCAAAAGAGGCACTAGACAAGGATGCCCTCTTTCCCCTCTACTTTTTGCCCTAATAATAGAACCCCTGGCACACCTTATTAGAACCAATCCTGACATTAAAGGTATCGAACTAGGTGGTTATCACCATAAACTATGTCTCTTTGCGGATGACATTCTCATATTTTTGTCTCATCCCCATATATCCACCCCTAATCTACTAAAAACACTAGATAATTTTGCCCAAATATCAGGACTACATGTTAATCCAACAAAATCAAATGCATTAATATTTCCTTATCTCAATTAGAACTTCAGCAGTCACAAACTTCCTTACCCTTTACTTGGGTTCCAAAGCAGCTTCCATACATAGGAATAAAACTCACAATCTCTCTTAAAGACCTTTTTGCGGCAAATTACTTACCCCTCCTTAAACAAACTTCCGGTTCCTGAAACAATGGGCTCTTCTATCATTGTCATGGTTGGGAAGGATTAATGCGGTAAAGATGTCAATCCTGCCGAAATTCTTATATTTATTTAAGGTACTCCCTATTTTTTTACCATCTTACTTTCTTAGACTTACTCAACGTAGAGTTATGTCCTTCATTTGGGGTACCACCAAACCTCGTATACCTAAATCTACGCTTTACCTTAATAAATTGAGTGGTGGTTTGGGATTGCCCAACTTTTCCTCCTATTTCTACGCTGCACAGCTAGCACTTATACCCAAGTATCATATTTCTGTAGAAGCTCCCCTATGGGTAGCCATTGAATCAGTGGAAAGTGACCCTATCTCAGTGGCAAATATGTTTTGGCTCTGTCCTGCTGATAGAATACATCTTTCTAATCCTATCACGAAACAGACCCTAGCAGTATGGGATAAATGTAAATTTGCACATAATCTTCAATCAACACATAATCCCTTGCTTTCATTTCTTAATAATCCAGCCTTTTATCCTGCCTGGAAATTCCCCAAATCATTCTCTGCATGGACCTCTACGAACCTGACTCGTCTATACAATCTTTCCTCGACTAAAGCTATTTATACATTTCCTGTACTATGTGAAACCTTTGGGTTACCTAAAATTGAAATATTTCGATATTTACAAATTAAAAATTTTTATGAACCACTTCTTAGTACAGGCTCAACTCTTCATCAAATGACTCAATTTGAGCGGATTTGTATACGTGATCCACACATTAGAGGACTTATCTCAATATTATATTTCCAACTTAATATGATATCTAGTGAGTTTCTACCCTCATACACAACTAAATGGGCACAAGATATGAATCGAGTGTTTAATAAACAAGATTGGTCGAATATATGGTCAGCCACCAAAACTTCCTCTCCAAATTGTTTTGCTGTAGAAACTAATTACAAGGTTCTAGCACACATTTATCTTTTTTATCATACTGCAAAGATCTTCTGATGATTGATATGTATCCATGTATTGTATCATTTTATTTCTTCTTCTGTGAAAACTCAATAAATATATTTAACAAGAGATATCTGCCTTAGTTTTCTATGTGAGACTTGTTTTCACCACTACCTTTATTATTCATTTCTTCATTTTTTTATTTTTTTTTATTTTTCATTTTTATTTTTGTTAATGTTTGATGGACTATCACCCTTAGTCACTTCCGATGTACTAGCTCCTTTACATATTTAATAATTGTTTTTCTGAGAATTTTGTTTAACCGCTAAGCCACCGCCCACCGTCATATGACGGCTGGACGAGGCTTCTATTGTTCTGGGAGGACGTCATATGACGTCCTCGCCTTCCGAGCCACTAGGGGGCGCGCGCGCGCCGCCGGCGGCGCGCGCGCGTGCCCGCTGCGTCGCTCGGGACCCGGTGCGCGTGCCCGGCGGCCGCGATGTCCGCCGGGCACCCGCGATTGCCGGGTAACAGAGCAGGAGCGTGGATCTGTGCATGTAAACACAGATCCACGTCCTGTCAGAGAGGAGAGGAGACCGATGGCGTGTCCCTTGTACATAGGGACAGCGATCGGTCACCTCCCCCAGTCAGTCCCCTCCCCCCACAGTTAGAATCACCTCCTTAGGTAATACATTAACCCCTCGAGCGCCCCCTAGTGTTAACCCCTTCCCTGCCAGTCACATTTACACAGTAATCAATGCAATTTTATAGCATTGATCGCTGTATAAATGTGAATGGTCCCAAAAATGTGTCAAAAGTGTCCGATATGTCCGCCGCAATATCGCAGTCACAATAAAAATTGCAGATCGCCGCCATTACTAGTAAAAAATAAATAAATAATAAAAATGCTATAAATCTATCCCCTATTTTGTAGACGCTATAACTTTTGCGCAAACCAATCAATATACGCTTAGCGCAATTTTTTTTTACCAAAAATATGTAGAAGAATACGTATCGGCCTAAACTGAGGAAAAAATTTGTTAAAAAAAAAAAAAAAATTGGATATTTATTATAGCAAAAAGTAAAAAATATTGTGTTTTTTCAAAATTGTCCCTCTTCTTTTGTTTATAGCGCAAAAAGTAAAAACCGCAGAGGTGATCAAATACCACCAAAAGAAAGCTCTATTTGTGGGGAAAAAATGATAAAAATTTCATTAGGGTACAGTGTAACATGACCGCGCAATTGTCATTCAAAGTGCGACAGCGCTGAAAACTGAAAAATGGCTTGGGCAGGAAGGGGGTGAAAGTGCCCTGTATTGAGGTGGTTAATATCATTTTTCTTTCATATTATTATTTTAGTGCTGCACTTTTTTATTTTATTTCAATTATTGGAGTTTAGTGTTGGACTTTTTTGTGCTGGCGGCTTCTTTATGCTTCATTATTCATTCATTCCTTTTTTTAGCGCAGCGTTAACCCTCGGGGGGGTTTTCTATGCTGATTAATATTGTTATAGCCGTTGATAGAATTTCCGCTGATATTGGGATCATTTCATCCTATTATTATTGAGGATGTTCTATGAATTGTGTCCTGATGAATCGCCTTTTATATTTTCACCACTAGATGTCACTAGTAATTTCTCATGGTCTGCAGAGACCTGTATACATCATTTCCTGCTGACATTGTTTAGGACGGGTCAGAGGTCATTCTACTTTGTGTTTATATATATTTCTGTATTTAGGTTCCCTTAGTGGATTACATTTTACTATTTGTAATATTAGTCTTGTACTATGATAGATGAATGTTTGTTATCTTACAAGCTACAGGATGTATTTACTACTCAGCTGTTTGTCATGTGACAGCGGGATCCACTATATAAATAGACAACTTTGTCACCTGACTCCATTACCCTTTGATAAAGTCACGTCTTCAGTGACGATACGCGTCAGGGAGGAGCCAGGTGTCGTCACTTCCGAGATCAGAAGTTCTCTGCTGTTTGCTGGATTATCTGATTCTAAACTGTAAGTTACTCTTTGTTTTAATAAAATCATTTTGGGAAATATTACACGATGGAGCCCCCCTCTTTTATTTCATGTCCTCACCACATCGGATAAGCCTGGAGTCACCCCCAAAAATCCCCTGTTGTTGGGACAATCGTTGGAAATCAATCGTTGTGCTGGGATCTGCTGTTTTCCATACTGAAGACTTGACTGGACCCGTAGGGGTCTCCATCTGAGGTGAGAGGTGGGGGAATCGTGTGGAGCACCACGGATATTATATATGTGATTGGAGGAATTTCACATCCACCGAAAGTTGTTGTTTTTTGCACACGGATTTAATTCATGAACTTATAGATGTGAACTTATTCATATTAGTGTTTATCACTTGTTGGACTTTACAATTTCACCTTTTACACTCCAGGAGAACAAGAGATTTATTCCCAGATTTTTATTTCTCACATTTCTTTTTTTATGTCATTTTATCATTAGACTCGGATTGTCATTTATCTTTTCACTTGATGCCCCTTCTATACACACCGGATGTGATTGTAGATCGATGTTTGGACTTTACCAGAGATGGAGAGAAGAGTAGAGAAGATTTGTTATTTGTCTATTCTGTACTCCACACTTACTTGTCAGGTGTGTGATCCCTTCTATTTACTATTTATATACTTATTGATTAATTTCTGTACTTTACTTATCACCACAAACTTCACTTATTACTACTACTACAGTACTACTATTATACTACTACTACTGCTACACTACTACTACTACACTACTACTAAACTACTACTACTACTACTACTACTATTATACTACTACACTACTACTACTGCTACACTACTACTACTACACTACTACTAAACTACTACTACTACACTACTACTATTATAATACTACTACTAATACACCACTACTACACTACTACTACTACTATTATACTATTACACTACTACTACTACTACTACACTACTACTATTATACTATTACACTACTACTACTACTATTACACTACTACTACTACTACTATTATACTACTACCCTACTACTACTATTACTACTACTACTATTATACTACTACACCACTACTACTACTACTACTACTACTACTACTACTATTATACTACTACACTACTACTACTACTACTACTACTATTATACTTCTACACTACTACTACTACTACTATTATACTACTACTACTACTACTACTACTACTACTACTATTATACTACTACTACTACTACTACTACTACTACTATTATACTACTACACCACTACTACTATTATACTACTACTACTACTACTATATACTACAACTACACTACTACTACTATACTACTACTATACTACTAATACTACTACTACACTAATAATACAGCATTACTACTACACTACTACTGAACTACTACTATACTACTACTACTACTACTACTAATATACTACTGCACTACTAATACTACTACTACACTACAATTACTACACTTTGAATGACAATTACGCGGTCATGTAACACTGTACACATAGGACATTTTTATCATTGTTATCACACAAATAGAGATTTCTTTTGGTATTTAATCACCTCTGGGGGGGTTTATTTTCTGTTAAACAAATAAAAAAAATGAATATTTTGAAGAAAAAAAAACATTTTTCATAGTTTGTTATACAATTTTGCAAACAGGTAATTTTTCTCCTTCACTGATTGGCTCATTACCCTGATCTGGCCCACCAGTGCTCTACATCATAACCAATAGGAACAAGACTAGCACTGGCTGTATTCATAGTGACAACCATCACAGCCAATCACAGTGAGGGGGAGGAGCAATCACAGATCCATGGATTGGTCATGTAAAGGAACCTGTGAGGACAGAAATGTCGGAATTCTCATTGTGGATATTAAAGTGTGTGTCTAGACAAATCCTATTGTTCTAGATTTGGATGGAGTGGGGGAGGATTAGAACCCCTGTCAGGTTTTTACTGATATCCGGGGCTCCATTAGAGAGATTTCCCCTCACTTCCTGTCCTGGTGACAACGTTTTATCAGACAGGAAATGAAGGAAAATCTACAACAGGGACACAGACAGAAATAAAGATCTGACAGAGGTTCTAATCCTTCCCCTACTCTACTACAGAAAAGGATTTCTATATCTGTCTGTGTTGTTGTTGTTGAGAGTTCCCCTCACTTCCTGTCTGGTGTTGTCACTGAGACAGGAAGTGAGGGAAGATCTCTAATGGAGCCCTGGATCACAGTAAAAACCTAAAAGAGGTTCTAATCCTCCCCCACTCCATCTAAAGCTGATAAAATACCCCTTTCTTCTATAGATAGACAGTGATGGTGGAGACCCCAGGGCCGTCATCCTGATCCTGGCTACACTATGTAGTGTGTCACTGACCCAGAACAAGCATGCAGCCAGTGAAGGCTGAACAATCTGACCTCCTGCATGCTTGTTCCTGGTCAGTGACACACTAGGTAGTGAAGTGAGGTTTAGGATGAAGATGACGGCCCCGGAACCTGCAGCTTTATAAATAAATCACTCATGTTTCCTGTCCTCTGCTTCCTCCTATTGGATGAGTATTCCACCAATCACCAATCAGATAATCCACCTTGTGATGTCTCAGGGCAGATCTCTCACTTCTCATTCCCCCCACATATCTTTATATGACCTCCCCCTACAAATACCCCTCCCCCTACATATACCCCAGCATGGAGGGGCTCAGTGAAGGTGGTGGTGAAGGTGTGGAGATGTCGGATCGGGTCACACAGATCATAAAAGGAGATCCGCCCGGCCTCATAATCCAGATCTATCCTGACTCTCCCACTGGAGACATCGCTGGGTAATGGGGTCTTATTACTGTCATGTATTACTGAGAGCGGATTATCCCTCCCCCCCTCCAAACACCAGGACTTCTTATTATATCCAATCAGTGACTGATATCCTCTCCTGTCTATACTGGGGTAACACATCCCAACTCTCCATATCTCTGACCCCCCGACATCCACTTCCCAGTAATGTCTCCCTGAGGAGAACCTCTGACTGCTCATCACCTGAGGACCCTGAAACCTCTCTGGTATTTCTGGGCGATTCTGATGTGATGATGATTTGGATGCAGTTTTCCTGTCATCTGATATATGTAGCTTATTACCCGCTGTCCTCACATCCAGTAATATGTCTGTAACCCTCGACAAATGCAACTGTTAAATAAGTTGCTTATAGTTTATATTGCTTTGCCAAATTATTGCTTCATATAGGAATTAAGACACAGAGTCAGAAATCCGTGTATCAGTTCTTGAGCATAATGGACTGCTGCTCTTTAATCTTTCCAAGGCCTTTTATACAAACAATAGCATTAGCACAACCCCCCCACACAGGGCAAGGGTAAACAACAACAGGAGTCACCTGGGCTACGAACACAAGCTTCAACACCATGGCAATACAGTTACAAGGAAACAAAAGCAGAGTTTAACAGCCAAAAAGTTACATTCAAAACAGATTTACATGTAGTCATCATATTAAGTGAGAAAATTAAATCCCTGACCTTATCAATTTCCCCCTTTGACATCATCCTCTCCCTCCCCCTGGGTCCTCATGAATAAGTTCTAGTCAGTTTTTCCCCAGAGTCCTTTCCCTGACCGCGGGTTGTCAGAGGGGTAGAACCCATCCCCCTAGGTATTACCAACATCTTAAAATTCAAGAAGAGGAGTTTTATAGGAGTAGGGTGATGTCAATACACATTTATCGGTATGCCCTGTCTATTCTCCTAATTTTCCTATTTATTTTCCTGTATACACATATATTCGTGATTGTAAGTGATATTAATATTAGAATAATAATTACCATTGGACTTAACAACCAGTGAAAAGTATTGGTTGCTGTAGAAGACATTCCACTAAATATATCCCACCAATGTGGTGCAGTATCCTGTTGTATCTGTGAGGAAAGATGTACTAGTCTACCTTTGTCAATAATTGCGGATACAAGGTTATTCTGTAGGGTATGTTCTAGTGTTTCTATGTGTTGTCTTAACAACTCTGATTGTTCCAAAACCTGTTTTAGTGGGTCTAAAGAAATTATAAAGGGTGTAGTGTCAGTGAGATTATGTACCTCATAGACTGAAGAGAATATCTTATCGGCGTCTGGTTCAAAAAGATAGGTGTCGTTACCCCATTGTAATATTTTAATCTTTTTTATACATCCCGCAAACGGCGCCGATTTATTTAATGCTGACATGGTGCGGTTATCATTAGTAATGATACAAATATGCTGGGGTCCTATTTCTATGAATCTATTGTTCACATTTATCGGTGTTCTTTGCATTTTGCATATGCTAGTTTGGTATTTTAACAAACAAGGCTCATATACTGGGGAACTTCTGCCACATACCATTCCCTTATTAGTTCCTTCACATAGAGTTAAATCATGGGTTCTGTTTCCTTTATCTACATATTTCCCATATATTTCTGGATACCAAAACTCGTCTTTAATTACTAGTGGCATAACCACTATTTTACACATTTCCATTACATCTGCTACCCGGTATGCTTCAAACCTTCCTACACACCATTTCTCCTCACATTCTATCTTGTCCCCTTTTACTTGGAACCATACACCATCGTCAGTTAAACCCTTAAAGTATTTCATCCAGGTATGATAATTTCCCAACTGTAGTTCAGTCCTGGCCCTATTTATTTGTATATGATAGGATAAGAGGTTAAAAGAGCACTGTGTGAAATTTACAAACTGTTGATTTTGATTTCACAGCTGGAGCTCTGCTCCTATCGTGTGATTTATTAACCCTCCCAAAAATTGTAATAGGGGTATTTCTTGCAATTGGGTTTCAAAAGTGGTGGGTAACCATTTGCTTGTGATAGTCAAGCTGTCAGCTATGTGTCCCCCTGCATGCTTCCATCTGTTGTTCATTTCTTCTATCTCGACCGAGTTTAAAATTCCCATCCCTGTACCTGTCAGTCCCAATAGTGTGTCATACCATTCTCGTTTATACCTACACTCCGGTATCGAGGGAAAGGTGATATTGAATTTTATTTTTGTTTTCTGTTGTGATGTTGATACATTTATGCAAGTGTTTGGTACGGGTGTTAATATGGAAGATTCAATTGTTGGCATTACTTCTTCCTCCATTTGTATGTGAAACCCATAGGCCTCTGCACTCCAATACCACCCATCATTTCTCTCTTCCCTCCACCAAGAGGCACAGAGGAAAGTACTGGATTGATTAACGGTAATATCTGTCAGATTAAACATCCCTTCGGTTATATTCCCTCCTTCTGCCATGACTGTTAATATTTGGTACATTTGTCCCACTACCCGTTCCCGGGCTTGTTTCCATGTCTGTGAAAGGGATATTTTATGACACCTATGGTTCTTACTATTGTTAAAGGGGAAACCCATATTATCATTCCACTGGAAAGTTACGGTTACTTCTGAGAGGGGGTCTGCCTGTATCCATGCTATACCTACATCTACATGAAATGGTCGCCTATGTCCTTCAACAGTATAATTACCCACAGTGTAATCCTTATTTATCTCATATCCTGATACATTTGCTACTTTAGGATCATCTATACTCCATTCAAAAGTCATTGTTTCTTCTACCTCTAGTACATTAATACCAGGAGTCCATGCATATATTTGTAAACCAACAATCTTCAACAAAAAATATGTAAGTAGATATTTAATCATGTTGTTTTCTCGGGTTGTTTCTTGCAATGTGATGCGTGTATCCAGGTAGGTTTTCCTTCCAGCTTTACTGAGGTGGCTGTGGTCAAGAGTACTTGGTAAGGACCTTCAAACCTGGGTTCCAATGTCTTTCTGGTGTGTTTCTTTACATATACATAATCCCCTGGTAGCAGCGTATGTGTACCTGTTATTGAATTAGGGTCTGGAAGAGAAGAATACACACTTTTGTGGATCTTAGTTAGACGTTGTTGTAATTGTATCACATATGCAGTCAAACTATCACATTGCAATTGCATACTCTGTGGAAAGTATAAACCCAATCTAGGTGCATTCCCAAAAAGTATCTCATATGGGGATAATCCTGTTTTTCCTGTTGGAGTGTACCTTATAGAGAACAAAGCCAAAGGCAGGCATTCTGGCCAAGGCTTGTTTAACTCTTGCATGGCTTTTTGTATTTTTAACTTTATTGTCCCATTTACTCTCTCCACTGATCCTGAACTCTGTGGGTGGTAAGGGGTGTGAAAACTTTGTTGAACCCCTAACATGGTCATCACATTCTGCATGATTTCTCCTGTAAAGTGTGTCCCCCTATCTGATTCTATGGTTTCAGGAAGACCAAACCTAGGTATTAACTCAGTGATCAGTTTCTTAGCTGTGGCTTTAGCTGTAGCCGATTTTACTGGATAACTTTCGGGCCAACCTGAGAATAAATCGATACACACGAGGACAAATTCAAAAGGGCCGCTCTTAGGCATTTGTATGTAATCAATCTGCAGTCTCTGGAAGGGGTATTGGGCCCGGACCTGGTGTTTTCGTGGGGTTTTTACTCTCTGTCCTGGGTTATTCAGGAGACAGATTTGGCAGGCTGCACAGTAATTTCTTGCAGTGCTACTGAATCCAGGGGCGAGCCATCCTTGGTTCACAATCCTATACATGGAATTGGAACTGACATGTGTGGGTAGGTGAACTGCCACTGCCATTGCTGGGTACAGAGAGGCAGGCAGGCATATTTTGCCCCCTTCCCTCCATACATTGTCAAGGTCTGGTGCTGCTCCCATTCTGACCCACTTATCTTTCTCGCTCTCCCCTGCTTGCTCCTGTAATTTACTCAGCTGCTGCCATGTTGGTTCTGGGATACTCACCTCTACCGCTGCTAAGGTCTCAGGGCTTCCTTCCCCTAGAGCTGCCTGTTTTGCAGTCAAATCTGCAAATGCATTTCCTTTTGCCTCAATTGTTTTTGCGCTCGTGTGTGCCGCTATCTTCATAATGGCTACTCGTTTAACCTTTTGAAGATTGTTCAGGACTCTCTTAATCCCTTCTCCATGTTTTACAGGTGTACCTGCTGCTGTCAGATAACCTCTAGCCTTCCATATATGGCCATAATCATGCGCTACACCATAAGCGTAGGCAGAGTCAGTGTAAATATTCCCTTCTCGTTCTTTTAAGTATTCTAGGGCTTGTTCTAAAGCTTTTAATTCTGCTTCCTGTGCTGACATGTGGGCCGGTAAGGCCTGTGCTTCAATTACCTGCGTATCAGTCACTACAGCATACCCTGTGTGATATTTACCCTTGTCATCAGCAAACCTACTACCATCTATATACAAAGTGTGCTCAGCATTTAAAATTGGTGTATCTGTAACGTGTGGGAATCCCATTGTCTCCTGTTCCATGAGCTGAAAACAATCGTGTTCATCTACTTGTTTAAACAAAAGAGTGTCAGGTACCTCATTTCCTTTCTCACTAGTACTATTAGCACTATCATTCCCCCTTGCCAAATCTGGTGACTGAAGAGGCAAAAAGGTAGCCAAATTTAAGGTTGTACAGCGCTGAAAAGTGACATTTGGAGGTAAGAGTAAAGTACACTGTAACCTTAATTGCCTAGCCATTGAAATGTGTTTGGGCTGTACCTGAGACAAGATTGCATGTATGTCATGTGTGGTATGCACTACGACTGGATTGTCTAGAACAATCTCTGATGACTTATCTATGATAATTGACACTGCTGCTACCGCCCGTACACAAGACGGTGAACCTCTAGATACTGGATCTAATGCTGCTGAAAAGTAAGCGACTGGTCTTTGTTTTACATGTGCCTGTGTCAGAACACCTGTGGCATGTCCAGTGATCTCAGCAATGTACAGGTTAAATATCTTGGTGTAATCTGGTATACCAATAGCCGGGGCAGAAATCAACAACTTTTTCAAAGTGATAAACGACTCATAAGCTATTTCTGTAAGCATATACGGTACAATTTTCAAACAATCGTATAATGGCTGCATCAAAGCGCTAGCATGTGGTATCCACTGTCTACAATATGACACGATACCTAAAAACATACGCAATTGTTTGAAATTCCGTGGGGGTAACATTCCCTTTATCACTTGAACCCTCTCCTCAGTGAGATGTCTCGTACCCTGTGATATACAATGTCCCAAAAAGATAACTTTTTCCTGACACACTTGTAACTTTTTCTTATTAACCTTGCAACCTTTTTCTGCCAAAAATCGCAACAAATTAAGGGTGGTGGCCAAACAAGTTTCCTTGTCAGGGCAGCATAACAATAAATCATCCACATATTGTAACAATACACAGGAATCTGGTGGTACCCATTCTCCCAACACCGTTTGCAATGCTTGCGAATACAAGGTAGGTGAATGTGCCATACCCTGAGGTAGGCGTGTCCAGGTTAGTTGCCGATTTTTGATTGAAAATGCGAACCAAAGTTGGCATTCTTCAGCAAGCGGGACGGAAAAGAAAGCATTCGCTAAATCTATAACCGTAAAGTACATACTGGTTGATGGTATTTGTGACAGTAATGTATGTGGATTGGGTACTAAAGGTGTCATCGGGGCTAGTATTTTGTTGACCGCTCTAAGGTCTTGGACCATTCTATACTTAACCGGACTACCGGCTACTGATTTCTTTTTAACCGGGTACAAGGGAGTGTTTGCCGGTGATTTTACCTCTTTTAGAACTCCACTTTTTAAGAAGGATTGGACCTGCATTTCTATGGCCGTCTCTTGAGGTGCACTAAGTGGATACTGCTTTTGTTGAGGAAGCACTGCTCCTGGAATCAGCTGTAGGGTAACCGGAGGTATGGGCAAAAGTCCAACATCAGCTGGATGTTTTTCCCATAGTTCTCCTGGAAGGGACGACAAAATCTGATCTAAGTCTGAAGGAGGTGTACCGGACAATTCCGATTCCTCCTCTAGGTATTGTATCAGGTTACACATCTCCATGTGTTCTTGATTATCCCCTATAGCTAAGGTGACAGTGCCATCTGTGTGATAGGTAATGTTAGCTCCTATTTTCTGCAAAATGTCAGCTCCTAACAAATTAGTGGGGGCTCCTCTGGATACCAGAAAGCGTGAAAGGAACATGTGGTTTCCTACTTTAACTTTCAGAGGTTTTGTAAGCGGGGCGTCGGCTAAAATGCCATCATATCCAGTTATTAGTAAAGTGTCAGGTGATTTTTGGCCAGGGAGTAGTTCAGAGTCAGAAAGTAACGAGCGTGAAGCTCCTGTATCGACTAAACAAGAGATTTTCTTATTACCAACCGTTATATTTGTCTTAAGCATTGTTGTTTTGGATTTTTCTAAAACCGGGGTGAGTCATGCTCGTGGACCATCTCCCTGCTGCCTGATATGACTATTTTTGTTGTCCCTGGGCTGGTTCCTTCTCTGATTAACTGGAGAATCAACACCTTCCTCTCCTTCATCCCTTATTCTTTTCTTACAGTTGCGTCTGATGTGACCAATCTTGTTACAGTAGTGACAGGTAAGGGGTTTGCGAAAGGAACCTCTACCTTGCTCTTGGGGACCCCCGAGTGCGTTGATAGCATGAGATTTCCTCCCTTTGGTTTCTGCTAAGTCCGCCTCTATGCCTTGCGCTTTTTGTAACAACGTCCCTCTATCTCTAGTTGCCCTCCACTCTGGTGTGCAGGCTTTCAGTCTCTCACTTATCTGTGGAATTAATCCCTCCATAAATTGTCTATTGAAGGCTCGGATTGTGACTGGCAGGGCCAAGTCCAATCCCTCATCTGCCATCATACTTTCCATAGATAAGTAAAATTCCGATACAGTCTGTCCTGGCATTTGCTTCATGGGTGATATGGACCCCCTCTCCTGTTGTTTTGCCTGACAAAAAGCTTCTAATCTAGCAATAAAAGGGGCCCTTGAGTCTATATGTCTGACATGTCCTGTCTCTAAATTGCCATCCCCATCAACTTGTCCTGCAGGTCTGTGTGGACCTATTTCTGTCATAAACTGGTTAAACAGGGTCAGAGTCATTTTGTGTCTGCATAGATCCTCCCCATCCTGCCAGGTCGCTTCATGTGTATTCATTAACTGTGTCACAAATCTACAAAAAGCAGCTGGCTTTGCTACCGGGTCTGGGGCGCTCTGTATTAATGCCATAAGGGTGTCTGCCGACCATGGTGCCCAAGTCCTTATTTGCATTCTACGAGTGACAGTAGGTGGGGCATTTGGATGGGCTGCTTGTCCAAATTCTGGATTGTTTACCTGAACAATGCGTGTATCAGTGCGTACGGGAGCTACAGTTTCTGGATGAGGTTTTTGTGCCCCACAATGCACACATTCTACTGCCCATTCTGGGTTTTGTGCTCCACAATCCTGACAAACCCATCCTCTCCGCTCAAGTACCGGATATATCTTGTGTGGTTTGCGTTCTACGTCAGTGTATGGGGGTGGGATGGCTGAGCTGGGAGCCTCGACATTTTTTGTTCTTCTATCTTTCATATCCCAACCATCACAATCTGGATTATACTTCCACCCCTCTTCTTTCGCTCTATTTGAGACCTTAATTAAGCATTGAACCTGACGCATCCATTGCTTCTCTAACACCTCTCCTTGTCTGTCCCTTTTTATTTCACTCCATACATCCGGGTCTAAGCCCGCTGCTCCTTTCACCTTAAATTTACGAAGGACATCCTTTAAGTCCTGTGCTTCGGTTTTCCCATAAATGTTCTTAATTATCTGTGGCACCGTATAGTGCGCCACAATTCCCTGACGGGGTTTTGTGTTCCTCTGGCCCATTCTAACAGTCCTGCCTAGGTAGCGTGTGGGACACTTAGTGTACAATATAATGCGGCTACAACATATACAAGAATGAATAATTACTTTATATGCTAGCCCTATAGCAAACCAGCTAAGTTACACTAGTTCCTCGTTGCCTTCCTCCTAGGGTGCTAGAATTCTAGAAACCTCTCCGGAATGAGATTTCTGAAACCAAATTACTTTATATGCTAGCCCAAAAATAAATAATTACTTTATATGCTAGCCCAATAACAAACCAGAATGCGGCTACAACATATACAAAAATGCGGCTACAACATATACAAGCATTCCTTTAAGTGGCCAGGTATCCGACTAGATCTCGGGACTTTGTTGAGACCTTATTCCCCCCTCGTATCTGGGAATCCCTCTCATACACTCTTATCCCTGCTTTATGGAGCAGACAGGGCTTATACTCTCAACCCGTCTATGGTTTATGAGTTAGATGTGAGGTTAAGCATAAGCGTCAGACCCCCAAGCTCACAAGCCCTCAGGTTCCCAATCGTGTGAGGTAAGGCGCATTCCGTTGCTTAGTTCGGCAATCCCCTTCTAACTCATACCATCCTTGACAAGGCTCATTCACTTTCTCAACAAGACAGACAAGACAGACACAGACAACAAAAACAAACAAATAATTCCAGCAATATAAACGAAAATATGCAGTAATTCTAGACTCACCACTACAGAGGCTGGTGTTTTAAAACCAGGAGAACCGTAACTGACAGAACGGATAGGCACAAATCAGGGGAGCACAGAATATAAGAAAAATAAAGCTTTTTCTTACCTGCGCAGGTTTTTTGATCTGTGGTTCCCGGAATGCCTGCCTTTTGTTCCGTCAGCGTAGCTCATCCACCTCTTGTAGTATCATCGGTGAGTCCCTGTTCAGGCGCCAAAATGTTAAATGCAACTGTTAAATAAGTTGCTTATAGTTTATATTGCTTTGCCAAATTATTGCTTCATATAGGAATTAAGACACAGAGTCAGAAATCCGTGTATCAGTTCTTGAGCATAATGGACTGCTGCTCTTTAATCTTTCCAAGGCCTTTTATACAAACAATAGCATTAGCACAACCCCCCCACACAGGGCAAGGGTAAACAACAACAGGAGTCACCTGGGCTACGAACACAAGCTTCAACACCATGGCAATACAGTTACAAGGAAACAAAAGCAGAGTTTAACAGCCAAAAAGTTACATTCAAAACAGATTTACATGTAGTCATCATATTAAGTGAGAAAATTAAATCCCTGACCTTATCAGTAGTGAAGTGAGGTTTAGGATGAAGATGACGGCCCCGGAACCTGCAGCTTTATAAATAAATCACTCATGTTTCCTGTCCTCTGCTTCCTCCTATTGGATGAGTATTCCACCAATCACCAATCAGATAATCCACCTTGTGATGTCTCAGGGCAGATCTCTCACTTCTCATTCCCCCCACATATCTTTATATGACCTCCCCCTACAAATACCCCTCCCCCTACATATACCCCAGCATGGAGGGGCTCAGTGAAGGTGGTGGTGAAGGTGTGGAGATGTCGGATCGGGTCACACAGATCATAAAAGGAGATCCGCCCGGCCTCATAATCCAGATCTATCCTGACTCTCCCACTGGAGACATCGCTGGGTAATGGGGTCTTATTACTGTCATGTATTACTGAGAGCGGATTATCCCTCCCCCCCTCCAAACACCAGGACTTCTTATTATATCCAATCAGTGACTGATATCCTCTCCTGTCTATACTGGGGTAACACATCCCAACTCTCCATATCTCTGACCCCCCGACATCCACTTCCCAGTAATGTCTCCCTGAGGAGAACCTCTGACTGCTCATCACCTGAGGACCCTGAAACCTCTCTGGTATTTCTGGGCGATTCTGATGTGATGATGATTTGGATGCAGTTTTCCTGTCATCTGATATATGTAGCTTATTACCCGCTGTCCTCACATCCAGTAATATGTCTGTAACCCTCGACACCCCCGATGTTTGCTGTACAGCCCCAATATTTAGTCCTCCAGCCTGGAGGTGTGAGTGTTGTATGGTGGGGGAGGGTTGGGGAGGTCTCCTGGATGATTGTATGGTGGGGGAGGGTTGGGGAGGTCTCCTGGATGGTTGTATGGTGGGGGAGGGTTGAGGGCGTGGTCTGTATGGTTCAGCATTGATGTGACCTTTGCCTTTTGTAGTAGAATGTGGATAGACATGTGTGCCTGGACATTTCTCTACATTTACCCCAGACATGATATCAGATAAACCTGTGTGTAATGTGTGTGAGATCCCCCCCACATCCAGACCCCCTCCATCATGGAGGAGTTTATCATGTCTCTCTCTGTCCTCATCATCTCCATCCTCAGTATCACACAAGTCACCTGTGTCTGATTCCTGTAGGACAGTCAGTGGGTCTGTCATGTTACACAGCTCCTCAATGTCCCCCATCTTCCTGGACAGCTTCTCCTTCTTTATTTCCAGATCCTGGACCAGATCATTGATTATCCTGGAGATCAGCTCTGCCTGCCCGGAGATTTCCCTCAGGACTCTCTTCTCCAGGTCTTCCAGACGTCTCCTGAGGTCTCTGAACAGGACAGTGACTCTCTCTGTTTCATCATCTGCTTCTCCTTGTACTTTCCTCCTGTGTTCCTGCAGACTCTGGACTCTTTTCTCCATCTCCTCTCTCTTTGTCATCAGATTCTGCAGAACATTCCTCAGTTTCTTCTTCTTCATCTCAGAGGCTTCATCCAGAGATTCCTTCTTATGGTTGATGTGATCTCCAATCAGACAACAAGACATACAGATACAGGTGGAGTCCTCAGTGCAGTAATACTCCAGGATCTTCTTATGGACGGAGCATTTCCTGTTCTCCAGGGAAGTGGTGGGGTCACATAAGACGTGTTCTGGTGACTTGCTGTGGACTCTCAGGTGATTGTCACACAGAGAAGCTTCACACATCAGACAGGATATCACAGCAGGTACAGGAGTGTGAATACAGTAAGTACAGAAGACCCCGGACTCCTCCTGATCTGGATGGGTGGACTGGAAATTCTCCACTATGTTACGTAGTTTCAGATTCCTCTGAAGGACGGGGCGTTTCTGGAAGCTTTGTTTACATTCAGGACAGGAATAACCTCCAGACCCCTCCTGTGTATCCAACACACGACCAATACAGTCCCGGCAGAAGTTGTGTCCACATTTCAGGGTTACAGGATCTGTATAAAAGTCCAGACAGACGGAACATTCCAGCTCCTTCCTCAGATCAGCAGATGCCATCGCTGAGAGCAGAAGAGAGAAATGAAAGTAACCAGTTCTGTACACTCCTACATAGGGAGGGGCTGAGACTGAGACACGTAGTCATAGGATTCCTTATACAGAAGAACACAGATAATACATGGGAGGAGCTGAGACTGAGACACGTAGTCATAGGATTCCTTATACAGAAGAACACAGATAATACATGGGAGGGTTCCTGACAATAATCTCCCTATCTGGGGAAAATAAAGGACATGTAATAAGATGAGGGAACATTGTGTCAGGAATTCTCCTTCATATCATTAGAACATTTCACAGACAAAGGAACACAAAGTTGATGTATTTGGCTGCAATAACACAAGTCATACGGATAGAGCCGGATTACCCACAAGGTGACCCAGGCAGGTGCCGAGGGACTGGCAGTTGCCCTCATGTTGTAAAGTGCTGTGCAAACTGTTGGCGCCATATAAATCCTGTATAATAATAATAATAAAAAATGTACTTTCTGCTATAAAACATCCAATAAAAAAAAAATGTAAAAAAATTCTAAATTTCTTCATCAATTTATTCCAATCTGTATTCTGTTCCATGTTTTTGGTAAAAAAAAGATCCCAATGAGTGAATATTGATTGATTTGCGCGTCACGTCTACAAACTATGGGATATTTTTATTTTATTATTTACTAGTAATGGCGGCGGTCAGCGACTTATAGCGGGTCTGCGATACTGCGGCGGACTAATCGGACACTAACTGACACTTTTGGAATGATGAGTATTCCCGCACTACTAAGGAAAACTAATAAAAATGAATCTAAGGTGCAGAAGACACTGTGAGGGTCAAACACTACCCACAGGAGAAAATCTGTAAAAATCAATAGATGGCGCTGCGCTCCAAATAAATGAATAAAATACAACAATGTATCCAAAGTGATACACATAATATGAGACTTTCAGGTACTCATGTATAAAAGTACACAATCCATCGATAGATAAAAAACACAATAATGGTTTTATGTGCAAAATAAAGTGACTGTAGTGAATAAAATGTATAACCTTCAGGAATTATTTGTGTAAAAGCTCACAATCCATAAGTAATACAATAGTAATCCATATAATTAAATAAAAGTGCAAAGAGTGCAGATGAATCACAGTCTGGAAGAACAAATTTATTCCAAACACCAAAAGTGCAGAGTGTAAACTGAAAAGTGGTGTGTAGCATCAATAGGTGGCGCTGTGACTTCAGTGGTGTGTAGCATCAATAGGTGGCACTGTGACTTCAGTGGTGTGTAGCATCAATAGGTGGCGCTGTGACTTCAGTGGTGTGTATCATCAATAGGTGGTGCTGTGACTTCAGTGGTGTGTATCATCAATAGGTGGCGCTGTGACTTCAGTGGTGTGTAGCATCAATAGGTGGCGCTGTGACTTCAGTGGTGTGTAGTATCAATAGGTGGCGCTGTGACTTCAGTGGTGTGTAGCATCAATAGGTGGCGCTGTGACTTCAGTGGTGTGTAGGATCAATAGGTGGCACTGTGACTTCAGTGGTGTGTAGCATCAATAGGTGGCGCTGTGACTTCAGTGGTGTGTAGCATCAATAGGTGGCGCTGTGACTTCAGTGATGTGTAGCATCAATAGGTGGCGCTGTGACTTCCGTGGTGTGTAGCATTAATAGGTGGCGCTGTGACTTCAGTGGTGTGTATCATCAATAGGTGGCGCTGTGACTTCAGTGGTGTGTAGCATCAATAGGTGGCGCTGTGACTTCAGTGGTGTGTAGCGTCAATAGGTGGCGCTGTGACTTCAGTGGTGTGTAGCATCAATAGGTGGTGCTGTGACTTCAGTGGTGTGGATCATCAATAGGTGGCGCTGTGACTTCAGTGGTGTGTATCATCAATAGGTGGCGCTGTGACTTCAGTGGTGTGGATCTCCGGTGTAAATGACACCCGTAGGTGTACTAACTTCTTATCTTACTGCTGTAAGGGGGGCAGCATTCATAGAAAAGGAGGTGGATGATCACCCAAAGGAGGGGGGTCTCCTGCGTGTTCCTTCCAAGGGGTCCCAGTATGTGCAGAGCCTAGTAGGTACTTCCTCTAAGTTCCTTTTACTCAGGATTAGATCAGTAGTAAAGAACCAATCAAAGGCATGAAAAGCGGAGATATGCGGGGAAATTGGGAGAAAACAAGGAGCCTCTATAGTGTAGTATGCTCAAGAAGGGCGTTTATAATAAATCACAAAATAATCCGGTACTCACATTTAGTTATAAAATATGTACAATGTAAAGACGAGCAGCGAGCTCGCGGTCAGGACGTCAGGAATTATTCGTATTTTTATTGAAAAGAAAAGAGAGAAAAATAAGGAAGATAGATGAAGTTATAGGAGATATTAAGGAGGAACTAGAAATACATAAAGAATCAACTGAATTTATCACAATCACTGCACAGCTTAATAAAGAGTTACTTAAAAAAGATAAAGAGGTTCAAAATAGAAAAAAGAAAAAACTACATCAGAGATTTCAATGATATTAAAAATGATCAGGTTTTCAGTCAGTCAGTTGGGACATTGAGATCCGATCTCCACTTACTCTACACCAGAGAAAACAATCACACCCAATACACCACATGGGAATGCCCAACCTGATCGTAATGTAACCTATAGATTACCCCAACCTACTGAACAAACAAACAGGAATAGAAGGGACTCTCCAAGACATACACGACCGAATGATGGATATGGCGACCATAAACATCTGACCCCCCAAAACTCAGAAATCCCCAATATAACCAGACCCCACATAATGGGTGGAAATACCACACTGGAAGAACAACAAGAAAAGATATCATGGAAATAATTGGAACAGACCTCCGTATGAACAACGCGATCAAAGGGGACCACCATATGCTACACATGTCCCCCAAGGTAGAAACCCTATGCCCAATAATGAGAACAACTATAGAGATAACTGGGGCCCCCCTCAGGGACATAATCACCCATATGAGCATTACCCCATACCCACATATAATTACTACACCCCCTAAGAGACTATCCAGAAGATGATAGAGACCATAGATATCATCAGACATACTATCAGGATCAACAACAGAACAAGGCTTTTTTAGGGAGAGGAATGGAGAACTACCCACCGAGACGGACGGACGAACAGAGAGGAAGGAGAAAAAGCCCTGGAAGAAGAAGAGAGGATGAAGATCAGGCAAGAGAGAACAAGCCAAAAAGAGAGTGAAAGGAGAAGGCATTTTCAATTTAAGCGGCACCCCACTCACACAAAAAGAGATTGGGGTTCTAGATAAGGGCCTAAAATACAAAAAATGTGGATAAATTCCAGACCTACATAGGAATACAAAAGTATGTCAGGAGTTTGAACATCAAAAAAATATATGGCAAGTAACCCGATTAAAGCACGACTCCCTCTAACCAATGAGGAGACGGTACATAGCACACTCAGGGATAAGTCAGTTTTGGCGTGACCGGATGAGGACATAGGTGTGAGTGAGTGAGGCGCGCCACCATTCCCTCTCCTTCTCCCAAGATATCCTTCCACCCGAACGAGGAGACGCTGCACACTGGAGCTGAGCGGTGAACGGTGCAGATGTTGGTGGGGTGGACAGGTGCCGTCTCTGATGCCTGTGCCCGAGTGATCGTGGAGCTTCCGATCCGCCGGTACACAGTGGGGGTGTGCGGTACGCAGCCAAGTGTTCTCCACGTGACTCGAGCTTCCCCGCCCCTGACAAACAGATGAGATCGCTGCAGTGATTGACGGCGGTGGAGCTGGAGATGTGGAAGGCACTTCTCCCCCTCTCTTCTGGAGGAGGAACAGCTGATGGGGGCATACTTACCAACTGTCCCGAATTTCCCGGGACATTGACGGGATTTGGACCTTTTTCACGATTTTAGCATTTCCCGGTAAATGACCCGGGAAATTCTTCTTTTCCCGATTTTGCGCGGCTCAACGCCACCTCCGCTAGAGGTCCGCGGCCGGCGGAGACAATGTCTGATTTCATTTTCTGAAGAGGTAAGTAAAACCTTGGACAGAGGGATGGCTGTGGACGTGGTATACTTGGACAGGGGGGGGCTGTGAACAAGGTATACTTGGACAGAGTGGGGGCTGTGAACGTGGTATACTTGGACAGAGGGGTGGCTGTGTGTTAGGTACCTGGTGGTAGAGCCTGACTTGTAGGAGAAGACCTCTCATACAACGCTGGTTCGGCAGCCACTGGAGTGGGGACAGTGGTCTCCTGAGCGCAGTGGGGTAGGAGTGCCTGTTGAAGTAGAGTCTCTGATGCTGAAGTGAAGTAGAGATCCCTCCAGGGATGGCTGGACTGCAGGTCAGGTGGAGACTGGAGGCAGCAGGCCGGAACACAGGAGCTGCAGAGATCACTGGAGCTGAAGCTGAAGGTGCAACAGCAAGAACAAACAGCAGGCACAAGCAAGGTCAGACAGTCCGGGTCAGCAGGTAGGTGCGACAGGCAGTATCGGCAGGCAGAGGCAGAGTAGGTAGGCAGGCAGAGATCGGCAAGGGTATCAGGCAGGAGCAGCAGAATAGTCAGGCAGGCCGGGTCGGATTGGAGCGGTACAGATGGTCAGACAAGCCAGGTCAAATCAGGTAACAATCAATCAGGTGCAGGTTAACAGGGCTGAGACAAAGCAGCAATGTGCCCAAGGCACAGGGGAACTCTTATGCGCTCTTTGGCGCCAAAACGGCGCTAACGCGAACGCACGCGCACCCGCACCGAGCGCCCAAGCGCCGCGCTGATGCCTGGAAACAGTAGACGCTTGTTGCAATGTTCGCACAGGAGCTCCCTGGTGCATAGGCGCATGCAAACGCCCAGGTCTGGCGCTGGTGGCTCCCTGACATTGCCCCCCCCAAGGGGCAGCCTCCGGATGCCCATAAGCCTTCTCTTCTCAGGGTGGATAGAGAAATAGGCGCAAACTAAACGGCTAGCATGAACATTACTGTCTGGTTCCCATGAGTTACTTTCTGGGCCATAGCCTTTCCATTTAATTAGGAATTGGTTTTGTCCCTGTCTTCTTCTACAGTCAACGATAGCTTCAACCTCAAATTCCTCGCTTCCATCAATCAAAACAGGTTCAGGAGGTCTAGTTCCTCTATCATGGAAGGGGTCAGGTACAGCAGGCTTAAGCAGAGACACATGAAATACGGGCTGAATCTTAAGAGAATCAGGCAAGGACAATTCGTAAGACACTTCATTGATTTTCCTCTTAACCGGAAAGGGTCCCATAAATCTAGGTGCCAACTTCTTAGAAGGACATGCTAATTTGATATTATTGGTAGAAAGCCATACCTGGTCACCAAGCTGTAACTTCAACTCCCCTCTTCTTTTTCGGTCAAAGATTCTCTTGCCGTCTGCTTGAGCCTTGGATACTGCTTCCTGCAACATCTGGTTGTTGTGACTGAGGAAATCCACTGTACTCTGTACTGCCGGAACTGAAGACTCTGAAAGGAAATCGGGTAGAAAGGTTAAATGGAAGCCGTAATTGGCGAAAAAGGGGGATTGACCAGTGGCAGAATGTTTGGCATTATTGTAGGCAAATTCTGCTAAAGGCAGCAGGGATACCCAATTGTCCTGTGAGAAGGATGTAAAGCATCTGATATATTGTTCAAGAGTCTGATTGGTCCTCTCTGTCTGTCCATTAGTTTGGGGGTGATAAGGCCAGTTTGATTTTCAAAGTTTCACACAGGGCTCTCCAAAAACGTGAGGTAAATTGTACCCTTCTATCAGAGATTATGTTTACAGGAACTCCATGAAGTCTGATGATTTCCTTGATAAATATACGAGCCGTTTCAATAGCCGATGGGGTTCCCCTTAATGGAAGAAAATGGGTCATCTTGGTTAAATGGTCCACCACCACAAAGATGGCAGAACACCCCTCAGAACATGGAAGCTCTGCAATAAAATCCATGGAAATCATCTTCCAGGGTCTATCGGGTACAGGTAAAGGTTTTAACAAGCCCCAAGCTCGATTACTGGATGTCTTATTCTGGGTATAGATAGGGCAGGAGCTGACATATTTTTCGCAAAAGTCTTTTAGATTGGGCCACCAGAATGTACGCTGCACCAATTCCAGGGTTTTGCGAACCCCAAAGTGACCTGCCAGTGGGTGATCGTGAAGAAGCGTCAAGACCTTGACCCGAACCTCCTCAGGGACAAAAATTTGGCTTCCTTTCCAGAACAAACCATCTCTGTTTGTCAAGGTAATCCCTGTAGGCCTGGCTGATTCAGAGGATGCTTCCTTAATCTGGGAGAGTAGATCTGTTTGTAGGAGTAGGAAATTGTTTGCAGGTAAAATGGTGTCAGGAGTAGATAAGTCCTTTGGGTTGTCATGCATTCGTGACAATGCATCTGGTTTAACATTTTTTGAGCCTGGCCGATAAGTAATGTGGAAGGAAAAACATGAGAAGAACACAGCCCAGCGGGCTTGTCGAGGCTTTAGTCGTTTAGCAGACCGCAAATACTCTAGATTTTTATGGTCAGTGTAAATTAGTACTGGATGTATAGCCCCCTCCAACAGGTACCTCCACTCCTCTAGTGCGGTCTTAATAGCGAGAAGCTCCCGGTCATCAACATCATAGTTCTTTTCCGCAGGGGAGAGTTTTCGGGAGAAGAACCCCACAGGATGCATTACATCTTTACTGCCTTTACGTTGCGAAAGTATTGCACCTACCGCTATCTCAGAAGCGTCCACTTCTAAAATGAATGGTAATGATGGTTCAGGATGGCTGAGGATAGGTGCTGAGGTGAATAGTCTCTTGAGGTTCTCAAAAGCATCTTGGGCTAATTGATTCCAGGAAAAACGGGTATTCTGCTTGGTCAACTGCGTGATGGGTGCAATTATGGCTGAGAACCCCTTGATAAACTTCCTGTAAAAGTTTGCAAACCCGACAAACCGCTGAACCCCCTTCTTGTCCAGGGGTACCGGCCAGTCCAGAACAGCGGAAACCTTCTGCGGGTCCATCTTGATGCCAGTTGAAGAGATTATCAACCCCAGGAATTGAATACTCTGTTGCTCGAACTCGCATTTCTCTGCTTTTGCATAAAGTCTGTGTAAGCGGAGACGACCCAACACCCTGCGGACATGTTCTCAATGTAGATCCAGAGATTCTGAAAAGATCAAGATATCGTCCAGATATGCGATCACAAACACATCTAGAAAGTCTCTGAGAACATCGTTAATCAGGTGTTGGAAGGTCGCAGGGGCGTTGCAGAGTCCGAAGGGCATAACTAAGTATTCATAATGCCCGAATCGGGTCCGAAAAGCTGTCTTCCACTCATGCCCAGCCCGGATACGGATCAGATTATAGGCCCCTCTTAGGTTAAGTTTAGTAAAAATGACGGCAGTCCTTAATTTCTGGAATAATTCAGGTATCAAGGGTAGGGGATACCGATTCTTGACCGTGATTTTATTCAGTTCTCGGTAATCTATACATGGGCAGAGAGACTTGTCCTTTTTAGCGACAAAGAATATTCCGGCCCCAGCTGGGGAGGTGGAGTGGCGAATGAATCCCTTGGCCAGGTTTTCATCTATATATGTCTTTAGTATTTCCTGTTCTTTTTCTGATAAAGGAAAGATGCGTCCGAATGGAATTTCAGATCCTGGCAGCAACTCGATGGGGCAGTCGTAGGGGCGATGAGGTGGAAGAGAGTCTGCCCCCTTTTTACTGAACACATCGATATATTCGTGATAATGCTTAGGTATGGCCTGGCAATTTTTCTGGTCGGTGTCCAGACAAAGCAGAGTGGCTGAGGGATCCGGATCTTTCATCAAACAATGCTCTTGACAGTAGGATGACAGGAATTTTACTTCTCCGGATGCCCAGTGAATGTGTGGATTGTGGGCCTGCAGTCAAGGCATGCCCAGGATAATGGGGAACATAGGAGAGGTGATGGCATCAAGGATCAGCAGTTCCTTATGTTTGGAAGAAATCATAGCAGGCAATGGCAGGGTCTCTTGGGTCACTTGCCTGGATCTGATGCGGGAACCATCAGCTAGGAATACAGAGAGTCCATGGGCTTTAGTCCGTAAAGGGATGTTATGTTGGCTGGCAAAAGTTAAATCAATAAAGCAGCTGCATGCCCCGGAGTCAATAATGGCATTGACTGGGATTATCTCTTCTTGGAGCTGTAACGAGAGAGGAATGGCAAGGTGGGTAGAATTCGTAGATAAAGCAGAGAGACTGGTATGCATAGGAGATGGGCACTTACTTATTTTAACTGGACAATTATGGACATAGTGCCCGGTTCCACCGCAATAGAGACACAGATTAAGTTGCCGACATCGGGCACATTCTTCGAAAGACAGGGCAGGTCGCATCAGTCCTAATTGCATCGGTTCAGAGGTGTCAGGCGTGACATTAGCAGGATTCATACTGGGTAAGGGTAAGTAGCGTGCTGCAGGAACCGGAGCTCGTGGTGTCATCCAGGTCGGGCGGGATTGTTGAGCAGAACGTTCAGATCGACGTTCTCGGAGGCGACGATCGATCTGAATGGTTAAGGAGATCAAGGCCTCAAGAGTATTTGGATCACCCACTCGAGCAAGCTCATCTTTTAGTCCTTCAGATAGACCCATGCGGAACTGGTGACGCAGGGCCGCATCGTTCCACTGTGTGTCCGCGCTCCAACGCCTGAAGTCAGTGACATAGTCCTCAGCGGGTCTGCGGCCTTGTTGGAGCGCGTACAGAGCTGATTCAGCGGTGGCAGTCTGTTGGGGGTCCTCATATAGTTGTGCCATGGCTTCAAAGAAAGATGATAAAGATTGGGTTAGGGCCGAGTCCCCCTCAAGTAACCGATGGGCCCAAGTCTGAGGTTCTCCTTGTAGGTGGGAAATCACAAATCCCACCTTGGTGACTTCCAGTGAGAAAGTTCGGGGTTGTAGGGCAAAGAAGAGCTGGCAGGCATTGCGAAAGGCCCGAAACTTAGCCCGGTCTCCGGAGAATCGTTCAGGAATAGGGACCCGTGGTTCAGGGGGAAGCATCACAACTGAAGGGGCTGAAACAGTCTGTGCTGGAGCTGCAGCTGAAGAGGAGGCTGTAGGGTTGGACTCTGTAAGATTCTGAACTTGTCCTTCCAGTCTGTTATAGTTATCCTGAAGGGATTGTACTGCTTGAGTGAGGGCCGCAAGGTGCGTGCATATTTCAATCACCGGAGAGGTATCTCCTGCAGGCTCAGTCATGGCTGCTTCGTACTGTTAGGTACCTGGTAGTAGAGCCTGACTTGTAGGAGAAGACCTCTCATACAACGCTGGTTCAGGAGCCACTGGAGTGGGGACAGTGGTCTCCTGAGCGCAGTGGGGTAGGAGTGCCTGTTGAAGTAGAGTCTCTGATGCTGAAGTGAAGTAGAGATCCCTCCAGGGATGGCTGGACTGCAGGTCAGGTGGAGACTGGAGGCAGCAGGCCAGAACACAGGAGCTGCAGAGATCACTGGAGCTGAAGCTGAAGGTGCAACAGCAAGAACAAACAGCAGGCACAAGCAAGGTCAGACAGTCCAGGTCAGCAGGTAGGTGAGACAGGCAGTATCGGCAGGCAGAGGCAGAGTAGGTAGGCAGGCAGAAATCGGCAAGGGTATCAGGCAGGAGCAGCAGAATAGTCCGGCAGGCCGGGTCGGATTGGAGCGGTACGGATGGTCAGACAAGCCGGGTCAAATCAGGTAACAATCAATCAGGTGCAGGTTAACAGGAATCACAGAGCTGAGACAAAGCAGTAATGTCCCCAAGGCACAGGGGAACTCTTATGCGCTCTTTGGCACCAAAACGGTGCTAACGCGAATGCGTGCGCCCGTGCACGCACCCGCGCGCGTGCACACACGCCGTGCACGCGCGCGCCCGAGCGCCACGCTGATGCCTGGAAACAGCAGAAGCTTGTTGCAATGTTCGCACAGGAGCGCGCGCCGGCGCATAGGCACATGCAAACGCCCAGGTCTGGCACCGGTGGCTCCCTGACACTGTGGATGTGGTATACTTGGACAGAGGGGTGGCTGTGGACGTGGTATACTTGGACAGAGGGGTGGCTGTGGACATGGTATACTTGGACAGAGGGGTGGCTGTGGACGTGGTATACTTGGATTTTGCAAAAGCGTTCGAAACAGTTCCCCTCACACGGCTCATGTGTAAGGTAAAGTCTACAGGCTTGGAAATATCAGTTTATAAACGGATAGAAAACAGGCTAAAAGACAGAATTCAGAGAGTGGTGGTTAATGATTCTTACTCTGAATGGTCTAAGGTTATCAGTGGTGTACCCCAAGGTTCAGTGCTGGGACCCTTACTTTTTTTTTTTTTTCAATAAATGTTTATTAAAATTTTTCAGATATACATAAAGTCACAGTTATTGTGTATACATTGAAACAGAAGATGTTAATACAATCAATAAGTCATACAATCAATAAGTCATACAATCGATAAATAAAGCAGAAATGAAAGAACAAGTTCAAAATACGGCCAACTGAGCCTCTTACTAGATCACTTCTGTATTAGTGATGGAGGTGAAGTTCCGACCCAGTAAAGTATTCCTATGGTAAAGCGGGAATACCCTAATTACCAAGTGTATAAACTAAGGATCATTAAACATCTCCGTGTGAGGGAGAAGGGGTTGGTGTGGGGGGAGGGGTTGGTGTGAGGGAGAAGGGGTTGGTGTGGGGGTAGGGGTCCAATTGGGGTAATGTTATGTACCGATCAAAGCCACCCTTAAACCCATTCACCCCTAAAGGGTTCTAACTGTGATTGGGTGGGGGCCATGTGTAGTAATGTGTGTGGTGTTAAACCTATTCGGTACCCATATGATTGAGAGGCAGCTCCGTAATAATAATATGTTGTTTAGGAGTGGGGGAGGGGAGTAAGGAGACCAGAAACCGTTAGGGTGTGTGCTCCTGCCGGAACAGTGATGGAGTTATGTTGGTATCAGGTTGAGAGGGTGTGGAGATCACCTAAGTATGATCGGTGAGGATCAATTGGGTAAAAGGAAGGGTATGGACGGAGGGGGGACACGATCAGTCAGACACTATGACGTCTCTGTGACAGATCAGTATCGATCATGGCTGAGAGGTTGGGTCACCGGGCGGGATGATCTGCGTTGAGGAAACTCTAAAGTGTAACCAGCAAGCCCATGTTGTATTAAATTTTGTGGGATTGTCTTTTGCTTGGTAAATGAGTTTTTCCATCTCGGCCGTTCTATCGACTCTTTTGAACCATTCAGCCACTGTGGGTGGTGTGGAACTCCTCCAGTGAACCGGGACACAGAGGTTGGCTGCATTGATAAGGTGTAGGGTAAGGGATTTTTTGTAGGAGGAGAGGGGCATGGAGGTGTGATGGAGCATGTATTGGGCCAGAGTGAAGTCTGGGGTGTAAGAGGTAATTTGGGTGATAAGGCGGTGAATTTCCGTCCAGTACGGTATGATAAGAGGACATTCCCACCAGATATGAATGAGGGTGCCAAGCGCTGCATTGCAATGCCAGCATGTCGGGGGGACCGAGGGGTGCATTTTGTGGATCTTATCAGGTGTCCTATACCAGTTGGTGAATATTTTGTATCTGTTTTCCTGGGTGGATACATTAATGGAGCCCTTATGAATATGGTTGTGGATACGTTCCCATTTAGTGGAGGTTAAGTCTTTAGACAGTTCTGATTCCCAACGACGGATAAGCTTATCATCTTTAATTTTGCAAGTTGAAAATAAGAATGTGTAAACAGTAGAGATCACATGACGTTGGGGTTCTGAACTATCACATAGCAATTCAAAGGGTGTACGCTCTCGGTACCACAGTGAGATGGATTTGGCGTCAGCATAAAAGTGTCTTAATTGTAGGTACTTGTAAAAGGGGATGTTGTATTCAGTGAGTTTGGCTGCCATGGCTTGGTGGGGGAGGAGTTCACCATTTTGGAAGAAGTTGTTTGCCCTGATGGGGGCTGTGCATGATTCCCTGTGCAGATCTCTTAAGGCAAGGCCTGGCAGGAAGTCAGGATTATGGACCAAAGGGGTCATAGGGCCTGGGTGCGGTGTGTGGGACCCTTACTTTTTAATATCTTTATAAATGATATTGGGTCTGGGATTGAAAGTAACATTTCTGTCTTTGCAGATGACACCAAGCTATGCAGTGGAATAACGTCCTTACAGGATGTCTCCAATTTACAAGTCGACCTCAATGCTCTGTGTAATTGGGCGTCTTTGTGGCAGATCAGGTTTAATGTTAATAAATGTAAAGTTATGCACTTGGGGGCTAAGAATATGCATCATAGATACTAGGGGAAGTACAACTGGGGGAGTCCGTGGTGGAGAAGGATCTGGGGGGATCCATAGTAGAGAAGGATCTGGGGGTTTGGTAGATCATAAGCTCAATAATAGCATTCAATGCCAAGCTGCAGTTTCCAAAGCGAGCAAAGTCCTTTCTTGTATAAGAGAGGTATGGACTCCAGAGAGAGAGACATGATCTGTACAAATCATTAGTAAGACATCATCTGGAATATGAAGTTCATATAGTGAACTTGGTGTTGAGTTATTCTCTTTATGGTCATCACAGAGGACAAGGGGGCACTCTTTACGTCTAGAGGAAAAGAGATTTCATCTCCAAATACGCAAAGGTTTCTTCACAGTAAGAGCTGTGATAATGTGGAATAGACTCCCACCAGAGGTGGTTCTGGCCAGGGTCAGTAGATTCCTTTAAGAAAGGCCTGGATACTTTCCTAAATGTACAGAATTTAACTGGGTACTGACATTTATAGGTAAAGTTGATCCAGGGAAAATCCGATTGCCTCTTGGGGGATCAGGAAGGAATTTCTTCCCCTGCTATAGCACATTGGAGCATGCTCTGCTGGGGTTTTTTGCCTTCCTCTGGATCAACTGAGGGTATAAAATTGGGTATGTTGGATTGTACGATATATTTTATTTTATTTCTTTATTTTTAAGGTTGAACTGGATGGACTTGTGTCTTTTTTCAACCTGACTAACTATGTATATATATATATATATATAACTAACTAACCTGCCCAATCTAGCTCAAGTTATCTCCACGTATCACTCTACAGACGGCCGCCGTGTAAGCAGCCCTATATAGTGTTGGGTGTGGACTTAGCACCCTGCCTTTGGCCAATCATGGCTTTCACAGCAGATTGTGCTGTAAATGGCCAAAGCATGTAGGTCAGGTGCATGCTTTGGCCAATCAGCAGCCATCAATGCACTGCGAGGCAGTGCATTATGGGGTGCTCTGCGGTGCTCGAATTTGCCGCCAATGCCCCATATATTCAGTTTGTTTGCGAACAAACGAACAACCGATGTTCGAGTCAAACTTACGTTTGCTTTGAACATCGGGACCATCAGGACCATCCCTAATTCTCATATGATTTACTAATGATGAAATGACATGACTAAGTGCTTATATGCTAATGTTAGGTTCTTTATATAATAACAGGTTCTCTGTCTAGAATGACTTTACAGAAAGACGTTATTAGAACAAATTGTTGTTCTCCGGATCCTTCTTGGGGAACATAGAAACAGTTGGTCTCCTTCTTCTACAATGAGGGATTTGGGAGTCTGGAGGTGGGACAAGCTGATAAGGTGTTCAGAGATAACAGAAATGAATGTCTCTTGTAATGAATGATGTGCTGCTTGTACAAATTCTTCAGTGAATGATTCCATCTGTAAAATGTTGATGTTTGGGACGGTCCTCCATGACAACTGTCCAGGATTGGAGGGTAAAAGCCTCCCGTATGATGAAGAGGTCAGATCCTTGGTCCACCTGCCATATCTAAGGATCTCCGCACACCTTCATCTCTCTACTTTCTAATCTTTACTTTTACTTTGTAACTCTTCTCTTCTAAATAAACTTCCAGAACCTTCACCGGGATCAGAGGTTGTTATTTCCACATCACATTCCACAAGAACTTTGTAATCCCGATGGAACACATCCATCATTTTATTGGGACACACAAGTTTTCCTATGGTCAGGATTGTCTTACAATGTTACTAGTGATGGGCCAAACACCCTCCAGTTAACTTTGCACCAGGACTCCCAAACGGGAAAAAGTTCACACCCAACTTTAACTCTATTAAAGTTAGGACCTCAACATGAAAAATCAAAGTCCCCATTTTGAAGGCTTATATGCAAGTTATTGGCCTTAAAAAAGGATATAGGGGCCCGGGTGCTGCCCTGGAGGACATATATCAATGGCGTATGGTATGAATTTTAGGGGGAACCCAAGCCAAAATTTTAAAAATATTGCATGGGTCCCCACCAAAATTAATACTAGACCTTATGCTGAGCATGCAGCCTGGCAGGCCAGGAAACGGGGGGCAAGCGATCGCCCCCCTGAACCATACCAGGCCACATGCCCTCCAACATGGTGGGGTGCTTTGGGATGGGGACTCTGCTCCCACCCCACCCCAAAGCACCTTATCCTCATGTTGGTGGTGACAAGGGCCTGTTCCTTACAACTCTTGGTGGTGGTTGTGGGGATCTGTGGGCAGGGGGCTTATCGGAATCTGGAATCTTTAACAAGGGGACCCCCAGATCCCGCCCCCCCATATGAATGAGTATGGGGTACATAGTACCCACGCCCATTCACCCAAAAAAAAAAACAGGGTAATGTAAAAAAAAAACATGAGCCAGTTTTCGACAAGTCCTTTATTAAAAGGTTTCAAGAACTGTCAAATGGAATTCGGTGGTCAGCCTTTCTCGCAGGTGAATAGTTTTTTTCTTTTCTTTTTTTGGATCGGGTGGTGCGGCGGGAATCGTGATCGACTGTGAATCTACATCAGGGGACATTGTTTGTTTCTTTAATACAGAAATTGTCAAACACCGCCTTCTGTCTTTATTTATTTTTGATACTTTTTTTGGTGAATGAGTAGGGGTACAATGTACCCCATAATCATTCACATGGGGGAGCATGATCTGGGGACCCCCTTGTTAACCACTTCAGCCCCGGAAGATTTACCCCACTTCCTGACCAGGCCATTTTTTGCAATTCGCCACTGCGTTACTTTAACTGACAATTGGGCGGTCTTGTACACAAATAAAATTTACGTTTTTTTCCTCACAAATAGAGCTTTCTTTTGGTGGTATTTGATGCAGGGTTTTTTTTTTGTGCTAGATACAAAAGAAGACCGACAATTTTGAAAAAAAAAACAATATTTTTTACTTTCTGTTATAAAACATCCAATAAAAAAAATGTAAAAAATCTAATGTCTTCATCAATTTATTCCAATATGTATTCTATTACATATTTTTGGTAAAAAAAACCCAAAACAATAATTGATTGGTTTGCGCAAAAGTTATTTATAGCGTCTACAAAATAGGGGATATATTTATGGCATTTTTATTTAATTTTTTTTAGCTAGTAAAGGCAGCGATCTGTGATTTTTAGTGGGACTGCGATATTGCGGCAGACAGATCAGACACCTAGCTGACACTTTTAACACTTTTTTGGGAACCAGTGACATTATTACAGTGTTCAGTGCCACATATATGCACTGTCACTGTACTAATGGCACTGACAGGGAAGGGGTTAACATCAGGGGCGATCAAAGGGTTAAATGTGTTCCCTGGGAGGTGTTTCTACCCGTATAGGGGATGGGCTGACTGGGACAACACACAGGTCCGTCTTCCTTCATAGCAGGAGGACAGGATCTGTATGTCATCCCTGACACAACCGAGATCTGCCTTGTTTAGTTTGGCAGATCCCCGTTCTGTCTCTGCAGGGAACGACCGCGGGCATATGGCGGACATCGAGTCCGCCGGACCCACTGATTGGCTCCCCCGCTGGCCAATCAGCACCCACAGATCGCCAGGTACGAGCCCGACGTACACCTATGGTGATTGGCACAGCCGAGCCAACCTGCTGCAGTATAACTTCCAGACTCCGATAAGCCCCCTTACACGTGGACCCCCACAACCATTGGCCAGGGTTATCGAGAAGAGGCCCTTGAACCCACAATATGGGGCAGTTTTCTCTCATTTGAAGTTTAGTGTTCTTGTACTCCCCTTGTTCCTTCTTTTCCTATAATTATGCTGAATGTGATCGCTGGATCCCAAGTTGTCCTGTATTTCTGTGATCAGATCTGAATGGTTTCTAATTAACCACTTGAGCCCCGGACCATTATGCTGCCTAAGGACCAGAGGTCTTTTTCCAATTTGGCACTGCGTCGCTTTAACTGCTAATTGCGCGGTCATGCAATGCTGTACCCAAACAAAATTTGCGTCCTTTTCTTCCCACAAATAGAGCTTTCTTTTGATGGTATTTGATCACCTCTGCGGTTTTTATTTTTTGCGCTATAAACGGAAAAAGACCGAAAATTTTGAAAAAAAATGATATTTTCTACTTTTTGTTATAAAAAAAATCCAATAAACTAAATTTTAGTCATACATTTAGGCCAAAATGTATTCGGCCACATGTCTTTGGTAAAAAAAATGTCAATAAGCGTATATTTATTGGTTTGCGCAAAAGTTATAGCGTCTACAAACTAGGGTACATTTTCTGGAATTTACACAGCTTTTAGTTTATGACTGCCTATGTCATTTCTTGAGGTGCTAAAATGGCAGGGCAGTATAAACCCCCCCCCAAATGACCCCATTTTGGAAAGTAGACACCCCAAGGAAATTGCTGAGAGGCATGTTGAGCCCATTGAATATTCATTTTTTTTGTCCCAAGTGATTGAATAATGACAAAAAAAAAAAAAATTACAAAAGTTGTCACTAAATGATATATTGCTCACACAGGCCATGGGCATATGTGGAATTGCACCCCAAAATACATTTAGCTGCTTCTCCTGAGTATGGGGATACCACATGTGTGGGACTTTTTTGGAGCCTAGCCGCGTACGGGGCCCCGAAAACTAATCACTGCCTTCAGGATTTCTAAGGGCGTAAAATTTTTGATTTCACTCTTTACTGCCTATCACAGTTTCGGAGGCCATAGAATGCCCAGGTGGCACAAAACCCCCCCAAATGACCCCATTTTGGAAAGTAGACACCCCAAGCTATTTGCTGAGAGGCATGGTGAGTATTTTGCAGCTCTCATTTGTTTTTGAAAATGAAGAAAGACAAGAAAAAACATTTTTTTTTTCTTTTTTCAATTTTCAAAACTTTGTGACAAAAAGTGAGGTCTGCAAAATACTCACTATACCTCTCAGCAAATAGCTTGGGGTGTCTACTTTCCAAAATGGGGTCATTTGGGGGGGTTGTGCCATCTGGGCATTCCATGGCCTCCGAAACTGTGATAGGCAGTGAAGAGTGAAATCAAAAATTCACGCCCTTAGAAAGCCTGAAGGCGGTGCTTGGTTTTCGGGGTCCCGTACGCGGCCAGGCTCCCAAAAAGTCCCACACATGTGGTATCCCCGTACTCAGGAGAAGCAGCAGAATGTATTTTGGGGTGTAATTTCACATATTCCCCATGGCATGTGTGAGCAATATATCATTTAGTGACAACTTTGTGCAAAAAAAAAAAATAAAAAATTTGTCTCTTTCCCGCAACTTGTGTCGCAATATAAAATATTCCATGGACTCGACATGCCTCTCAGCAAATAGCTTGGGGTGTCTACTTTCCAAAATGGGGTCATTTGGGGGGGTTTTGAACTGTCCTGGCATTTTATGCACAACATTTAAAAGCTTATGTCACACATCACCCACTCTTCTAACCACTTGAAGACAAAGCCCTTTCTGACACTTTTTGTTTACATGAAAAAGTTTTTTTTTTTTTGCAAAAAAATTACTTTGAACCCCCAAACATTATATATTTTTTTAAAGAAAATGCCCTACAGATTAAAATGGTGGGTGTTTCATTTTTTTTTTCACACAGTAATTGCGCAGCAATTTTTCAAACGCATTTTTTTGGGAAAAAACACACTTTTTTAAATTTTAATGCACTAAAACACACTATATTGCCCAAATGTTTGATGAAATAAAAAAGATGATCTTAGGCCGAGTACAAGGATACCAAACATGACATTAAAATTGCGCACAAACGTGCAGTGGCAACAAAATAACTACATGTTTAAAAGCCTTCAAAAGCCTTTACAGGTTACCACTTTAGATTTACAGAGGAGGTCTACTGGAAAAATTACTGCACTCGATCTGGCCTTCGCGGTGATACCTCACATGCATGGTGCAATTGCTGTTTACGTTTGACGACAGACCGCCGCTTGCGTTCGCCTTAGCGTGAGAGCAGGGGGCGACAGGGGTGCTTTTTTTTTTTTTCTTTATTATTTTTTTTCTTTTTTAATCTTACTTTTAAACTGTTCCTTTCATATTTTTTTTTTAATCATTTTTATTGTTATCTCAGGGAATGTAAATATCCCCTATGATAGCAATAGGTAGTGACAGGTACTCTTTTTTGAAAAAATTGGGGTCTATTAGACCCTAGATTTCTCCTCTGCCCTCAAAGCATCTGACCACACCAAGATCGGTATGATAAAATGCTTCCCCAATTTCCCAATGGCGCTGTTTACATCCGGCGAAATCTAAGTCATGAAATGCTCGTAGCTTCTGGTTTCTTAGGCCATAGAGATGTTTGGAGCCACTCTGGTCTCTGATCAGCTCTATGGTCAGCTGGCTGAATCACCGGCTGCATTCTCAAGTTCCCTGTTGAGACAGGAGAGCCAGAGAAAAACACGGAAGACGGTGGGGGGGGGGGCATTCCCTCCCACGGCTTGTAAAAGCAGTCTAGAGGCTAATTAGCCGCTAGGATTGCTTTTACATGAAAGCCGACCGCTGGCTGAAAAGAATGATACCAAGATGATACCTAAACCTGCAGGCATCATTCTGGTATAACCACTCAAAGTCGTGAATGGCGTACCTGAAGACAAAAAAATGGTTAACAATAAAACACAGTAAACGGTAAAGTATAAAAAATTGCATATCTGAAAAGCAAACATGATAAAACATAATAACAATAAAACATTGCAGAATAGAATACAGTAAAAAAGAGCAGAACAATAGAGAGAGAGAATAGAGAGAGAGAGAACAATAAAACGACAACTATTTTTTTATTTTATATATATATATATATATATTTTTTTTTTACACTTTTTTTGTAACTGTAACTTTTATAACGGTAACCGGTTCCAGGTTCGGGTCTCTCAGAATGCGATGGCATCTTGGGAGACCCTGTGAAAGTGTGCCTAGTATGTGCAATGCTGTACCCTACGCTAATACTCAACTAGTGTATGGTAGCGTTCAAAACATTCACCAATGCAAAGACCAGGATTGTCAGGACAGGAGGGACAATAATAGCGGGTGTCACGCCTATATCCGCGCTTGCTGCAGACATGACATCTTTTTTGGGGGGTTCGTTGGGTAGGGGTACTCAGGAGGACATAAAAATGCCTCTCATGCAGCCGACTGCATTTGGTTGGGGATGTGAATGGGGGAAGTACGGGCGCTGCAGAAGCGGTGGGTTCCCAATTAGGATTGGCGAATGCAGCAGGAAGGGCACTATGGGCACGACGGGCCTGTGTTTGTCTTCTTGGTGGCAGCGGGACACTACTTGTGCTTGCCACCTCACCAGCTTGAACTGCACTTATGGGACTCGCCACGTCACCAAGTGTTACTGCAGTGCTGGTTTGACTACGACCGGGGTGTACTAGGCCGCTGGTGCTTGCCAGTTCCCCAAAACGCTACCAAAAAAACTGTTAGCGATCGCAGGGATCAGGCCTGACTCTGCGAACGCTGCAGTTATGTGTTTAGTGTTTTGTAAGTGACAGTGATCGATCGATACTGCACTTGAGTGGGCTGGGCCGGGCGGAGGGGCAAAACGCAGGTGCTAGCAGGTATCTGGGCTGATCCCACTAACACTGCGTTTTTGGGAACTCTAAACTGCTGGGGACGCTAGTATAGATCTGATCGGATCAGATATTGATCCGATCAGATACTATACCACTAAGGGAGGCGCATGCTGCGTGCGTGGGTGTTAGCGGTACTGGCGCTAATCTGGCGCTGCCTGGGGCGACGCATATCACCGCCGGGCGAACGGGGGGCTAAACCTTTATTCGGTAATAAACGGCGGGTGCCCTGACACTATAAAAAATAAACGAACTAACCAGCGTCAACCGTAACAGTTATACGGTGATCAGTGGTGAAAGGGTTAACTAGGGGGCAATCAAGGGGTTAAAACATTTATTAGATAGTATATGGGGGTCCCTGACGCTATAAAACGCTGACGGCGAACCTAAATATTTACCTCCCTAACTAGCGTCACCAGCGACACTAATACAGCGATCAGAAAAATGATCGCTTAGAGACACTGGTGACAGGGGGTGATCAAGGGGTTAAAACTTTATTAGGGGGGGTTAGGGGGGTACCCTAGACCTACAGGGGGGTAACAGTAACTGTGCTAACACAGTAACTGTCACAAACTGACACAGCAGTAATCAGAAAAAAAAAAAAAAAAAAAACTGCTGGTGTCAGTTTGTGACGGGGGGGGGGGGGGGGGATTGGGGGGGGATTGGGGGGCGATCGGGGGGGGATCGGGGTGTAATGTGTGCCTGGCATGTTCTACTGTGTGTGTGTGTGTTGGTGCACTCACTCACATGTCGTCTCACCTCGGGCCGGAACGGAAACTACCGACCCGAGGGGAGATGACATCACTTCCTTTGCTGCTGTTTAGCATACAGCAGCAAAGGAGTGTTCCCATTGGCCGGCGGCGATCGCGAGGGGGGGCCACGAACGGATGGCCTCCCCCTCGTCTCTGATCACCGGGGGACAGAACTGGACCGCCTCGGGCGGCAGGGGGGGGGTCCAATCGGACCCCCCACCCGCGGGAGGCAAATCACGTACATGTACGTGATTTTGCCTGCCCGTGCCGCCTTGCCGACGTAAATCGGCGTGAGGCGGTCCTTAAGTGGTTAATAGATCTAGCAATGCATTCTTTCTAGTCAGGTAATTCACCAATCGGGACATGAAGTCGGCCTATAAAACATTTAGGAAGAGGCGGACTTTCATATGACGTCCTGGGCTTTCAGTGGAGATACATGAATGATGGGTGCAGCTACAGACATCATTCACATATCATTCTTTTCTGCCAGCCATTCCCTGCACCCTACAATAGTGTCTGTTCAGCCGCTTGATTTTTTTTACAGGCTGGGGGAGGGGACGTCCCCCCCTGCCACCCTTCGGTGCTTCTACCTGATCACCCGTACGATCGGCGAGCCAGAGAAACCGGCGGGGGTAGATTACCATAGAGCTGACCGAGGACCAGATGATGCCCAGCAGTCTCTATGACCTTCGGAGGTCGTATTTTTTTTTATCTCAGTCTTTCCATCCTAGAGAAGAGATGTGGGGTCTTATAGAATAAAATAAACAATACAAAAAAAATAATTAAAGAGCCCCTGTGTGCTCACAAGCAGAAGCGAGGGCACACGTACGTCGCGTCCACGTATGTAAATGCTGTTCAAACCACGCATGTGAGGTATCACTGCGAACGTTAGAGTGAGAGCAATACTTCTCATACTAGACCTCCTCTGTAACCCTAAACTGGTAACCTGTAATAATGTTTAAAGTGTCTCCTATGGAGATTTTTTGAGTTCCGAAGTTTGGCGCCATTCCACGAGTGTGCGCAATTTTAAAGCGTGACATGTTAGGTATCTATTTATTCGGTGTAACATCTTCTTTCACATTATACATAAAATTGGACTGTCTTTATTGCTTTTGTTTGTTTTTTTTTAAATTCATGAAACATTTTTTTTTTCCAACAAAAAAAGTGTTTAAAAAATTGCTGCACAAATACCGTGTGACATAAAAAGTTGCAATGATCGTCATTTTATTCCCTAGGGTCTCTACTAAAAATATATATAATGTTTGTGGGTTCTGAGTAATTTTCTAGCAATAAAATGATGATTTTTACATGTCGGGGAGAAGTGTCAGAATTGGCCTGGGTGGGAAGTGGATAAATAGTGAGCTGTCCCTTCTGTCCAATCAATATTGGGATAGTTGAAGTCCTCCATTATGATGACATCGCCCTGCTTTGCCGCCATTCCTAACCGTGATAGGAGGTCTAGCCCCTCCTCCTCCTCCTTCAGGTTGGGAGGAGGGGGGGCAATAACATACCCCCACTATTCATTTCCCACTTGCTTCTTCCCTTTGAAGTTCCACCCACAGGATTCCACCTCCCCCCATGTCCTATTCACAATGTAGCTACCTGTGCAGCAGAAATCATAAATCAGTTGGTTTAAAAAATTACAAATTTATTAATCAACTATGATAAATAGGACCAGCACAGCTGTGCTTCTTATCCACACATCCAACGTGTATTGAATCCACGAGCGGCATTGGTTTAGCGGATGAAGGCGGCGATCAATTTAAGTCATCTCTACGATCGGGGACAGAGAGCAACAGATGGTGTGAGTGGTCAGAAGGGTAAAATAGAAGCCCAAGTCGGCCGACGGAGCGGTAAGACGCCTTCACACCACATAGTTTATGTACCCGTTTATGGAACTAGACTGTGAAAGGGATGAGACAAACGCCGGGCAGATCTGCATACTAGTAAGCATACCGGCATAGCAATCACAAGAGATTGATTCACAACCAGTTGATCTAGCCGACCTTACATACCACCTTGAACTGTGTAACAGCCTATACCTCTGATCTGAAATATTTTTGGAGATCACGCTGTTTGGGTAAAGATACCAGTGACTTCCGATGACCGGTACACCTCAGCCAGTGACCCAAATCCTACCTGTGTATATACTTCAGGTTTCTTGATTATTATAGCCAGGGGTATTGTACTACAAGAGATCTGGTCATCTGTGATTGTCAGTTAGATTACTTATTTATTTTTTTATTTTTTCCCCCGGGGGGTTTACCCGCAGGAAATCAGCATAGCACGGTGAATTTTTTCAGGGCAATGCCTAATCACCTTTCCATGGATTTTTCCAAACTGATTTTTTATTCAAATTGCTGTCCTTTTTTCCTTTGCGGGTAAATGCTTACAAGTCGACGTCTGGACAATTGCTGTGTGTGTGTGTGTGGGAGAGAAGTGTCCTTCCTTGTCAATCCATTACAAGGATAGTGCAACAGTGTGATATGTCTATGTGTTTACCTGTGTTTGTTTGAAATTTTTGAATACCCGGGTAACTCATCAGGTGTATGAGACCCGTGAACTACTCTACATGGAGCTGTATTGTGATTGTTTAAACACGATAATTTATCATAGTTGATTAATAAATTTGTAATTTTTTAAACCAACTGATTTATGATTTCTGCTGCACAGGTAGCTACTTTTTGAGTCTTGGTAGGTTTACCTGGACTCTTTGTGTATATATATGCTAGTTGTCTTTGGCTACAGCAGCAGCACCTAAATTGGTGTACTTCGTTGGCATTATTGTGAGACTATTAATATACATAATATTGCTCACGGGATAGGCTTTTATCTTCCTTTTTCTTCCCTTCACTGTTTTTCTTTTTTGGTTCCTATTCACAATGTCACTCCGCTCTCCCACCCGTAAATTATTCCTGATGTACACTGGGGGGGGGGGGATAAGTATTTGATCCCCTTCAGATTGTGTAAGTTTTGTCCACTTACATAGAAATGAAGGTTCTATAATTTTTATCATGATAGAGACAGAATATCAACCAAAAATCCAGAAAAATCACACAATACAAATGTTATAATAAAGAAGAAAAAAAAAGAAGAAAAGCCGCGCCAACCTAAGTGCAGTAATAAAACACACACATTTTAATGTCAGTGGAAATGCACTGACTCTGAGTATGACAAATACAGGCACATCAATAAAATCGGTCCGGGTGGGTAATGTGGTGGGCAGCAGGGCTCCACAGGGGGCGATCCTATGTGCTGGGGGGTTCTCCTCTGGTGCCGTCTGGTGGTGCCGGTGGATTCCAGTGTCCCAGGCTGGGGTAGAGGAGGCACAGCGCGGATCGTCCGTTTGATTTCTCCCGGGTCGCGGAGTGATGACGCTATGGGCGTGTACGGGTTCGGAGCATGCGCGCTCCTTCCTCAGGCATAGCAGTCCTTCATTTTAGAGATGGTTTAAGAAGGGCGGGCCGGCCAATCGGGTCATAGCCCCGCCTATCTCGTATTCGGTGAAGTGTGGGAGGGATTGGGTGGGTGTTGGAGAGGCTCTATCGGCCATAGTAATATAGGTGGATGACACAATAAAGAGTGATGTGACAAGACAGAAAAAAGAGACAAGAAGGGATAGTGAAAGGAGGTGACGATGTGTGTACAGGAGAGAGAGCGGCAGGGGGAAGGAACACATGGATATGTGATATCGAGGAACAACGGATAACAAATGGATGAAAACAAAGGATGGGATGAGAAGAAGAATGATGGGATGAACCAATGTGATGAGAAGGACATGAGATGAAATGAAATATATCGATGATGGGATGAAAAAAGGGGCAATTGAATAGAAAATAACAGATAATGGAAATAAGAGCAAGAATAAAAATGAAAATAAAAATAAGAAAAAAATTAAATTTTTTGAATATTTATAAAAATCGAAATAATAATAAAAAATAAAAGAAATAAAAATAAGAAATGAAAATAAAGGTAAAAAAAAGGTAAAAAAAGTATATAAAAATATATAGAAAAAATATATAAATCGGATAAGTGGATGTAGAACATAAAAAATAAATAAAAAATAAAAATTAAAAATGAATGGAGATACATATGTATATATATACGCGTACGTATGCGTCTGTTTGATGTGACCATAATATGTATAGGGGCATGCTGAGGTGAATATGGATCAAAGATATTCGTGGATACAAGGGGGGAATTAAGGATTGTGCATAAAAGTAAAGGTGTTGGTGAAGAAGGGGGGGAGGGGAAACTGAGAGAAAGTGAGGGAAAACATGGGAGTATGGGGGGAGGGTGTGGTTTTGGGGGGGGGGAATGGGGAGATGATAAGGTGTTATATATATATATATATATATATATATGTTATAATGGAGTTGCAGTTCAGTGAGTAAAATAAGTATTTGACCCCAAGCAGAACATGACTTAGTTGGGGATCACAGAGGTCACACGTTTCTTGTAGTTGGTGATCAGGTTTACACACATCTCAGGAGGGATTTTGGTCCACTCTTCTTTACAGATCTTCTCTAAATCCTTAAAGTGTTACTAAACCCAGGAGCCTGCACTCACTATATCTGATCTCCCCAGGAACCTGCAGCGACTATATCTGATCTCCCCAGGAGCCTGCAGTCACTATATCTGATCTCCCCAGGAGCCTGCAGTCACTATATCTGATCTCCCCAGGAGCCTGCAGTCACTATATCTGATCTCCCCAGGAGCCTGCAGCGACTATATCTGATCTCCCCAGGAGCCTGCAGTCACTATATCTGATCTCCCCAGGAACCTGCAGCGACTATATCTGATCTCCCCAGGAGCCTGCAGTCACTATATCTGATCTCCCCAGGAGCCTGCAGTCACTATATCTGATCTCCCCAGGAGCCTGCAGTCACTATATCTGATCTCCCCAGGAGCCTGCAGCGACTATATCTGATCTCCCCAGGAGCCTGCAGTCACTATATCTGATCTCCCCAGGAACCTGCAGCGACTATATCTGATCTCCCCAGGAGCCTGCAGTCACTATATCTGATCTCCCCAGGAGCCTGCAGTCACTATATCTGATCTCCCCAGGAGCCTGCAGTCACTATATCTGCTCTCCCCAGGAGCCTGCAGTTACTATATCTGCTCTCCCCAGGAGCCTGCAGTCACTATATCTGATCTCCCCGGGAGCCTGCAGTCACTATTTCTGCTCTGCCCAGGAGCCTGCAGTTACTATATCTGCTCTCCCCAGGACTCTGCATTCACTATATCTGGTCTCCCCGGGAGCCTGCAGTCACTATATCTGCTCTCCCCAGGAGCCTGCAGTCACTATTTCTGATCTCCCCAGGACTCTGCATTAACTATATCTGCTCTCCCCAGGAGCCTGCATTCACTATATCTGCTCTCCCCAGGAGCGTGCAGTCACTATATCTCATCTCCCCAGGACTCTGCATTCACTATATCTGCTCCCCCCAGTAGCCTGCAGTCACTATATCTGGTCTCCCCAGGAGCCTGCAGTCACTATATCTGCTCTCTCCATCAACCTGCAGTCACTATATCTGGTCTCCCCAGGAGCCTGCACTCACTATATCTAATCTCCCCAGGAGAATGCAGTCACTATATCTGCTCTCCCCACGAGCCTGCAGTCACTATATCTGGTCTCCCTAGGAGCCTGCAGTCACTATATCTGATCTCCCCAGGACTCTGCATTCACTATATCTGCTCTCCCCAGGAGCCTGCACTCACTATATCTGATCTCCCCAGGAGAATGCAGTCACTATATCTGCTCTCCCCAGGAGCCTGCAGTCACTATATCTGGTCTCCCCAGGAGCTTATATTCACTATATCTGCTCTCCCCAGGAGCCTGCAGTCACTGTATCTGTTCTCCCCAGGACTCTGCATTCACTATATCTGCTCTCCCCAGGAGCCTGCATTTACTATATCTGATCTCCCTAGGAGCCTGCAGTCACTGTATCTGCTCTCCCCAGGACTCTGCATTCACTATATCTGGTCTCCCCAGGACTCTGCATTCACTATATCTGGTCTCCCCGGGAGCCTGCATTCACTATATCTGCTCTCCCCAGGAGCCTGCATTCACTATATCTGCTCTCCCCAGGAGCCTGTAGTCAATATATCTGATCTCCCCAGGACTCTGCATTCACGATATCTGCTGTCCCCAGAAACCTGTAGTCACTATATCTGGTCTCCCCAGGATCCTGCAGTCACTGTGTCTGATCTCCCCAGGAGCCTGCAATCACTATATCTGCTCTCCCCAGGAGCCTGCACTCACTATATCTGCTCTCCCCAGGAGCCTGCACTCACTATATCTGGTCTCCCCGGAACTTTGCAGTCACTACATCTGATCTCCCCAGGAGCCTGCACTCACTATATCTGATCTCCCCAGGACTCTGCATTAACTATATCTGCTCTCCCCAGGACTCTGCATTCACTATATCTGGTCTCCCCGGGAGCCTGCAGTCACTATATCTGCTCTCCCCAGGAGCCTGTAGTCACTATATCTGATCTCCCCAGGAGCCTGAAACCACTTTATCTGATCTCCCCGGGACTCTGCATTCACTATATCTGCTCCCCCCAGGAGCCTACAGTCACTATATCTGGTCTCCCCAGGAGCCTGCACTCACTATATCTGCTCTCCACAAGAACCTGTAGTTACTATATCTGGTCTCCCCAGGAGCCTGCACTCACTATATCTGATCTCCCCAGGAGAATGCAGTCACTATATCTGCTCTCCCCAGGAGCCTGCAGTCACTATATCTGCTCTCCCCAGGAGCCTGCAGTCACTATATCTGATCTCCCCAGGACTCTGCATTCACTATATCTGCTCTCCCCAGGAGCCTGCATTTACTATATCTGATCTCCCTAGGAGCCTGCAGTCACTGTATCTGCTCTCCCCAGGACTCTGCATTCACTATATCTGGTCTCCCCAGGACTCTGCATTCACTATATCTGGTCTCCCCGGGAGCCTGCATTCACTATATCTGCTCTCCCCAGGAGCCTGCAGTCACTATATCTGCTCTCCCCAGGAGCCTGCAGTTACTATATCTGCTCTCCCCAGGAGCCTGCAGTCACTATATCTGATCTCCCCAGGAGCCTGCAGTCACTATATCTGCTCTCCCCAGGAGCCTGCAGTTACTATATCTGCTCTCCCCAGGAGCCTGCAGTCACTATATCTGATCTCCCCGGGAGCCTGCAGTCACTATATCTGCTCTCCCCAGGAGCCTGCAGTCACTATTTCTGCTCTGCCCAGGAGCCTGCAGTTACTATATCTGCTCTCCCCAGGACTCTGCATTCATTATATCTGGTCTCCCCGGGAGCCTGCAGTCACTATATCTGCTCTCCCCAGGAGCCTGCAGTCACTATTTCTGATCTCCCCAGGACTCTGCATTAACTATATCTGCTCTCCCCAGGAGCCTGCATTCACTATATCTGCTCTCCCCAGGAGCGTGCAGTCACTATATCTCATCTCCCCAGGACTCTGCATTCACTATATCTGCTCCCCCCAGTAGCCTGCAGTCACTATATCTGGTCTCCCCAGGAGCCTGCAGTCACTATATCTGCTCTCTCCATCAACCTGCAGTCACTATATCTGGTCTCCCCAGGAGCCTGCACTCACTATATCTAATCTCCCCAGGAGAATGCAGTCACTATATCTGCTCTCCCCACGAGCCTGCAGTCACTATATCTGGTCTCCCCAGGAGCCTGCAGTCACTATATCTGATCTCCCCAGGACTCTGCATTCACTATATCTGCTCTCCCCAGGAGCCTGCACTCACTATATCTGATCTCCCCAGGAGAATGCAGTCACTATATCTGCTCTCCCCAGGAGCCTGCAGTCACTATATCTGGTCGCCCCAGGAGCTTATATTCACTATATCTGCTCTCCCCAGGAGCCTGCAGTCACTGTATCTGTTCTCCCCAGGACTCTGCATTCACTATATCTGCTCTCCCCAGGAGCCTGCATTTACTATATCTGATCTCCCTAGGAGCCTGCAGTCACTGTATCTGCTCTCCCCAGGACTCTGCATTCACTATATCTGGTCTCCCCAGGACTCTGCATTCACTATATCTGGTCTCCCCGGGAGCCTGCATTCACTATATCTGCTCTCCCCAGGAGCCTGCATTCACTATATCTGCTCTCCCCAGGAGCCTGTAGTCAATATATCTGATCTCCCCAGGACTCTGCATTCACGATATCTGCTGTCCCCAGAAACCTGTAGTCACTATATCTGGTCTCCCCAGGATCCTGCAGTCACTGTGTCTGATCTCCCCAGGAGCCTGCAATCACTATATCTGCTCTCCCCAGGAGCCTGCACTCACTATATCTGCTCTCCCCAGGAGCCTGCACTCACTATATCTGCTCTCCCCGGAACTTTGCAGTCACTACAACTGATCTCCCCAGGAGCCTGCACTCACTATATCTGATCTCCCCAGGACTCTGCATTAACTATATCTGCTCTCCCCAGGACTCTGCATTCACTATATCTGGTCTCCCCGGGAGCCTGCAGTCACTATATCTGCTCTCCCCAGGAGCCTGTAGTCACTATATCTGATAATCCCAGGAGCCTGCACTCACTATATCTGATCTCCCCAGGACTCTGCATTAACTATATCTGCTCTCCCCAGCACTCTGCATTCACTATATCTGCTCTCCCCAGGAGCGTGCAGTCACTATATCTGGTCTTCCCAGGACTCTGCAGTCACTATATCTGATCTCCCCAGGAGCCTGCAGTCACTATATCTGGTCTCCCCAGGAGCCTGCACTCACTATATCTGCTCTCCACAAGAACCTGTAGTTACTATATTTGGTCTCCCCAGGAGCCTGCACTCACTATATCTGATCTCCCCAGGAGAATGCAGTCACTATATCTGCTCTCCCCAGGAGCCTGCAGTCACTATATCTGCTCTCCCCAGGAGCCTGCAGTCACTATATCTGATCTCCCCAGGACTCTGTATTCACTATATCTGCTCTCCCCAGGAGCCTGCATTTACTATATCTGATCTCCCTAGGAGCCTGCAGTCACTGTATCTGCTCTCCCCAGGACTCTGCATTCACTATATCTGGTCTCCCCAGGACTCTGCATTCACTATATCTGGTCTCCCCGGGAGCCTGCATTCACTATATCTGCTCTCCCCAGGAGCCTGCAGTCACTATATCTGCTCTCCCCAGGAGCCTGCAGTTACTATATCTGCTCTCCCCAGGAGCCTGCAGTCACTATATCTGATCTCCCCAGGAGCCTGCAGTCACTATATCTGCTCTCCCCAGGAGCCTGCAGTTACTATATCTGCTCTCCCCAGGAGCCTGCAGTCACTATATCTGATCTCCCCGGGAGCCTGCAGTCACTATATCTGCTCTCCCCAGGAGCCTGCAGTCACTATTTCTGCTCTGCCCAGGAGCCTGCAGTTACTATATCTGCTCTCCCCAGGACTCTGCATTCACTATATCTGGTCTCCCCGGGAGCCTGCAGTCACTATATCTGCTCTCCCCAGGAGCCTGCAGTCACTATTTCTGATCTCCCCAGGACTCTGCATTAACTATATCTGCTCTCCCCAGGAGCCTGCATTCACTATATCTGCTCTCCCCAGGAGCGTGCAGTCACTATATCTCATCTCCCCAGGACTCTGCATTCACTATATCTGCTCCCCCCAGTAGCCTGCAGTCACTATATCTGGTCTCCCCAGGAGCCTGCAGTCACTATATCTGCTCTCTCCATCAACCTGCAGTCACTATATCTGGTCTCCCCAGGAGCCTGCACTCACTATATCTAATCTCCCCAGGAGAATGCAGTCACTATATCTGCTCTCCCCACGAGCCTGCAGTCACTATATCTGGTCTCCCTAGGAGCCTGCAGTCACTATATCTGATCTCCCCAGGACTCTGCATTCACTATATCTGCTCTCCCCAGGAGCCTGCACTCACTATATCTGATCTCCCCAGGAGAATGCAGTCACTATATCTGCTCTCCCCAGGAGCCTGCAGTCACTATATCTGGTCTCCCCAGGAGCTTATATTCACTATATCTGCTCTCCCCAGGAGCCTGCAGTCACTGTATCTGTTCTCCCCAGGACTCTGCATTCACTATATCTGCTCTCCCCAGGAGCCTGCATTTACTATATCTGATCTCCCTAGGAGCCTGCAGTCACTGTATCTGCTCTCCCCAGGACTCTGCATTCACTATATCTGGTCTCCCCAGGACTCTGCATTCACTATATCTGGTCTCCCCGGGAGCCTGCATTCACTATATCTGCTCTCCCCAGGAGCCTGCATTCACTATATCTGCTCTCCCCAGGAGCCTGTAGTCAATATATCTGATCTCCCCAGGACTCTGCATTCACGATATCTGCTGTCCCCAGAAACCTGTAGTCACTATATCTGGTCTCCCCAGGATCCTGCAGTCACTGTGTCTGATCTCCCCAGGAGCCTGCAATCACTATATCTGCTCTCCCCAGGAGCCTGCACTCACTATATCTGCTCTCCCCAGGAGCCTGCACTCACTATATCTGGTCTCCCCGGAACTTTGCAGTCACTACATCTGATCTCCCCAGGAGCCTGCACTCACTATATCTGATCTCCCCAGGACTCTGCATTAACTATATCTGCTCTCCCCAGGACTCTGCATTCACTATATCTGATCTCCCCGGGAGCCTGCAGTCACTATATCTGCTCTCCCCAGGAGCCTGTAGTCACTATATCTGATAATCCCAGGAGCCTGCACTCACTATATCTGATCTCCCCAGGACTCTGCATTAACTATATCTGCTCTCCCCAGGACTCTGCATTCACTATATCTGCTCTCCCCAGGAGCGTGCAGTCACTATATCTGGTCTTCCCAGGACTCTGCAGTCACTATATCTGATCTCCCCAGGAGCCTGAAACCACTTTATCTGATCTCTCCGGGACTCTGCATTCACTATATCTGCTCCCCCCAGGAGCCTACAGTCACTATATCTGGTCTCCCCAGGAGCCTGCACTCACTATATCTGCTCTCCACAAGAACCTGTAGTTACTATATCTGGTCTCCCCAGGAGCCTGCACTCACTATATCTGATCTCCCCAGGAGAATGCAGTCACTATATCTGCTCTCCCCAGGAGCCTGCAGTCACTATATCTGCTCTCCCCAGGAGCCTGCAGTCACTATATCTGATCTCCCCAGGACTCTGCATTCACTATATCTGCTCTCCCCAGGAGCCTGCATTTACTATATCTGATCTCCCTAGGAGCCTGCAGTCACTGTATCTGCTCTCCCCAGGACTCTGCATTCACTATATCTGGTCTCCCCAGGACTCTGCATTCACTATATCTGGTCTCCCCGGGAGCCTGCATTCACTATATCTGCTCTCCCCAGGAGCCTGCAGTCACTATATCTGCTCTCCCCAGGAGCCTGCAGTTACTATATCTGCTCTCCCCAGGAGCCTGCAGTCACTATATCTGATCTCCCCAGGAGCCTGCAGTCACTATATCTGCTCTCCCCAGGAGCCTGCAGTTACTATATCTGCTCTCCCCAGGAGCCTGCAGTCACTATATCTGATCTCCCCGGGAGCCTGCAGTCACTATATCTGCTCTCCCCAGGAGCCTGCAGTCACTATTTCTGCTCTGCCCAGGAGCCTGCAGTTACTATATCTGCTCTCCCCAGGACTCTGCATTCACTATATCTGGTCTCCCCGGGAGCCTGCAGTCACTATATCTGCTCTCCCCAGGAGCCTGCAGTCACTATTTCTGATCTCCCCAGGACTCTGCATTAACTATATCTGCTCTCCCCAGGAGCCTGCATTCACTATATCTGCTCTCCCCAGGAGCGTGCAGTCACTATATCTCATCTCCCCAGGACTCTGCATTCACTATATCTGCTCCCCCCAGTAGCCTGCAGTCACTATATCTGGTCTCCCCAGGAGCCTGCAGTCACTATATCTGCTCTCTCCATCAACCTGCAGTCACTATATCTGGTCTCCCCAGGAGCCTGCACTCACTATATCTAATCTCCCCAGGAGAATGCAGTCACTATATCTGCTCTCCCCACGAGCCTGCAGTCACTATATCTGGTCTCCCCAGGAGCCTGCAGTCACTATATCTGATCTCCCCAGGACTCTGCATTCACTATATCTGCTCTCCCCAGGAGCCTGCACTCACTATATCTGATCTCCCCAGGAGAATGCAGTCACTATATCTGCTCTCCCCAGGAGCCTGCAGTCACTATATCTGGTCTCCCCAGGAGCTTATATTCACTATATCTGCTCTCCCCAGGAGCCTGCAGTCACTGTATCTGTTCTCCCCAGGACTCTGCATTCACTATATCTGCTCTCCCCAGGAGCCTGCATTTACTATATCTGATCTCCCTAGGAGCCTGCAGTCACTGTATCTGCTCTCCCCAGGACTCTGCATTCACTATATCTGGTCTCCCCAGGACTCTGCATTCACTATATCTGATCTCCCCGGGAGCCTGCATTCACTATATCTGCTCTCCCCAGGAGCCTGCATTCACTATATCTGCTCTCCCCAGGAGCCTGTAGTCAATATATCTGATCTCCCCAGGACTCTGCATTCACGATATCTGCTGTCCCCAGAAACCTGTAGTCACTATATCTGGTCTCCCCAGGATCCTGCAGTCACTGTGTCTGATCTCCCCAGGAGCCTGCAATCACTATATCTGCTCTCCCCAGGAGCCTGCACTCACTATATCTGCTCTCCCCAGGAGCCTGCACTCACTATATCTGGTCTCCCCGGAACTTTGCAGTCACTACATCTGATCTCCCCAGGAGCCTGCACTCACTATATCTGATCTCCCCAGGACTCTGCATTAACTATATCTGCTCTCCCCAGGACTCTGCATTCACTATATCTGGTCTCCCCGGGAGCCTGCAGTCACTATATCTGCTCTCCCCAGGAGCCTGTAGTCACTATATCTGATAATCCCAGGAGCCTGCACTCACTATATCTGATCTCCCCAGGACTCTGCATTAACTATATCTGCTCTCCCCAGGACTCTGCATTCACTATATCTGCTCTCCCCAGGAGCGTGCAGTCACTATATCTGGTCTTCCCAGGACTCTGCAGTCACTATATCTGATCTCCCCAGGAGCCTGAAACCACTTTATCTGATCTCCCCGGGACTCTGCATTCACTATATCTGCTCCCCCCAGGAGCCTACAGTCACTATATCTGGTCTCCCCAGGAGCCTGCATTTACTATATCTGATCTCCCTAGGAGCCTGCAGTCACTGTATCTGCTCTCCCCAGGACTCTGCATTCACTATATCTGGTCTCCCCAGGACTCTGCATTCACTATATCTGGTCTCCCCGGGAGCCTGCATTCACTATATCTGCTCTCCCCAGGAGCCTGCAGTCACTATATCTGCTCTCCCCAGGAGCCTGCAGTTACTATATCTGCTCTCCCCAGGAGCCTGCAGTCACTATATCTGATCTCCCCAGGAGCCTGCAGTCACTATATCTGCTCTCCCCAGGAGCCTGCAGTTACTATATCTGCTCTCCCCAGGAGCCTGCAGTCACTATATCTGATCTCCCCGGGAGCCTGCAGTCACTATATCTGCTCTCCCCAGGAGCCTGCAGTCACTATTTCTGCTCTGCCCAGGAGCCTGCAGTTACTATATCTGCTCTCCCCAGGACTCTGCATTCACTATATCTGGTCTCCCCGGGAGCCTGCAGTCACTATATCTGCTCTCCCCAGGAGCCTGCAGTCACTATTTCTGATCTCCCCAGGACTCTGCATTAACTATATCTGCTCTCCCCAGGAGCCTGCATTCACTATATCTGCTCTCCCCAGGAGCGTGCAGTCACTATATCTCATCTCCCCAGGACTCTGCATTCACTATATCTGCTCCCCCCAGTAGCCTGCAGTCACTATATCTGGTCTCCCCAGGAGCCTGCAGTCACTATATCTGCTCTCTCCATCAACCTGCAGTCACTATATCTGGTCTCCCCAGGAGCCTGCACTCACTATATCTAATCTCCCCAGGAGAATGCAGTCACTATATCTGCTCTCCCCACGAGCCTGCAGTCACTATATCTGGTCTCCCCAGGAGCCTGCAGTCACTATATCTGATCTCCCCAGGACTCTGCATTCACTATATCTGCTCTCCCCAGGAGCCTGCACTCACTATATCTGATCTCCCCAGGAGAATGCAGTCACTATATCTGCTCTCCCCAGGAGCCTGCAGTCACTATATCTGGTCTCCCCAGGAGCTTATATTCACTATATCTGCTCTCCCCAGGAGCCTGCAGTCACTGTATCTGTTCTCCCCAGGACTCTGCATTCACTATATCTGCTCTCCCCAGGAGCCTGCATTTACTATATCTGATCTCCCTAGGAGCCTGCAGTCACTGTATCTGCTCTCCCCAGGACTCTGCATTCACTATATCTGGTCTCCCCAGGACTCTGCATTCACTATATCTGATCTCCCCGGGAGCCTGCATTCACTATATCTGCTCTCCCCAGGAGCCTGCATTCACTATATCTGCTCTCCCCAGGAGCCTGTAGTCAATATATCTGATCTCCCCAGGACTCTGCATTCACGATATCTGCTGTCCCCAGAAACCTGTAGTCACTATATCTGGTCTCCCCAGGATCCTGCAGTCACTGTGTCTGATCTCCCCAGGAGCCTGCAATCACTATATCTGCTCTCCCCAGGAGCCTGCACTCACTATATCTGCTCTCCCCAGGAGCCTGCACTCACTATATCTGGTCTCCCCGGAACTTTGCAGTCACTACATCTGATCTCCCCAGGAGCCTGCACTCACTATATCTGATCTCCCCAGGACTCTGCATTAACTATATCTGCTCTCCCCAGGACTCTGCATTCACTATATCTGGTCTCCCCGGGAGCCTGCAGTCACTATATCTGCTCTCCCCAGGAGCCTGTAGTCACTATATCTGATAATCCCAGGAGCCTGCACTCACTATATCTGATCTCCCCAGGACTCTGCATTAACTATATCTGCTCTCCCCAGGACTCTGCATTCACTATATCTGCTCTCCCCAGGAGCGTGCAGTCACTATATCTGGTCTTCCCAGGACTCTGCAGTCACTATATCTGATCTCCCCAGGAGCCTGAAACCACTTTATCTGATCTCCCCGGGACTCTGCATTCACTATATCTGCTCCCCCCAGGAGCCTACAGTCACTATATCTGGTCTCCCCAGGAGCCTGCACTCACTATATCTGCTCTCCACAAGAACCTGTAGTTACTATATCTGGTCTCCCCAGGAGCCTGCACTCACTATATCTGATCTCCCCAGGAGAATGCAGTCACTATATCTGCTCTCCCCAGGAGCCTGCAGTCACTATATCTGCTCTCCCCAGGAGCCTGCAGTCACTATGCTACGCAGCCAGGGGTTTTTTTTGCCTTCCTCTGGATCAACGAGAGGGAGGTAGGCAGCCTCCTCCCTCCAGTACTTCCGCTCCAACACTCAGCCGTCACTCTCACCACTCCAGAGCAGTGGTCAGCCATCCGATCCCTCCATCCCCCTGCAAGGCTAGCATCGCCACACCAGTACCTTCGTCATACAAATTTCTTTTCTAGCAACGCCGCCTTCCGCATCATGTGCAACTTCAAGTACACAGCAGATACCCTCCACAGGCTAAGATACACGGCCGCAACTTTACCGACCACCACGCAAAAAAGACTAAAAAAAGAACAATTACTAAGGACCAACCCACAATCAACCATCAAAGGCAGGGAGACACCGATCCAACCACAACAACTAGCATGTGCCCTGATCAACACCAGATCTGCAGTCAAGCACAGGCTGGAAATCCGCGAGTTCATCACCGAAAACAACATAGACTGCCTCTTCATTACAGAAAGCTGGCTAACTTCCGACTGCAACACCATCCTAACTGAATTGGTGCCCAAGAACTACAGTATCCTATCTGAGCATAGAATAGGAAAAAAAGGAGGAGGTCTAGCAGTGATTTTCAAATCGCACCTGGGGCTCACCAAACCAAACTTACAGAACTCAGTGCCTTTCATGGAAACACTCTCACTGCACCTTCAAACAACACCTCAAGACACCATTCACATACTACTATGCTACAGACCACCTGGACCAAAGACCAATCTCCTCACACCGCTCACTGAATTCTTCTCAATGCACACCTTGAAAACCAAAAACCTTCTGGTACTTGGGGATTTCAATCTATGGGCAAACTCCGCCCAAGACCCTATGGCAACCGCCTGCGTTAACCAAATGGAAGAACTTGGCCTGCAACAACTGATAAATGCTCCTACGCATGGTTCAGGACACACTTTAGATCTCATCTTCAAACAGAATATGGACATCGAAGTATTGAACATCACCCCACTACCATGGACGGACCACCATGCTATCAAATTTAAAATCACCACCAACACCACTCTCCAAAAACAGAAACGGGCAATAGCAACACACTGGAATAGATCTCAGAAGAAACTACACTCTGAACTCTTCAAAACTACATTGTCGAGCAAAATTCTTCTGCTAAACCCAAACCTCTCAACGGAACAAACACTCAACTCCCTAAACAATGCTTTACTACAAACAGCAGACTCCGTGGCGCCAAAACGCAGAACACCCGTCCGCACAAAAAACTCGAGTTGGTTTAATGGCACTCTCACCCTACTCAAGCAAGAACGCAGAAGAGCTGAGAGAACTTGGAGAAGAAACCCCACCAAGGAAAACCATGCTAACTACAAAGCACTCACGGTGAAATACCACAAGGCAATCTTCAAAGCCAAAAAAGAACATATTGCAGACACCATCTCATCCGCCTTAAACCGCCCACGGGAACTTTTCAAAATAGTTGCTCAATCAATGAACCCGGCCTGCCTAGAGCCCCCTGCAAACGATACTCAAGAATTCTGCAATGAGTTATCAGATTTCTTCATCAACAAAATCGACAACATTCGGAAAGCAATTCATCAGAAAATAACAACCAACCTCACCCAACCGATGCAAAAAGAGGATATCGACACGAACATCACTCAACCACCAAAGTTTTCTTTGTCCCCAATCACCACGGACACGACTAAAAACATCATCAGAAGCCTTCGCGACAGCACATCACCGAACGACATCATCCCCACCAAATTGTTCAAAGCATGTTCCGACATCCTGGCCCCCACCCTAACACATCTCATAAATCAATCATTCAAAGAAGGGACCGTGCCAACCTCCCTCAAGCAAGGCATCGTCAAACCCCTGCTAAAGAAACCTAATCTCGACCCTAAAGACCCTAACTGCCGCAGACCAATAACAAGCCTCAACACCATCTCCAAGATTATAGAGAAAGCAGTAGTACAGCAGCTACAGCACCACCTGGAGACACACCACATCCTGGACCCTCTGCAATCAGGCTTCCGCCCAGGCCATGGCACAGAAACAGCACTTCTCAAAATATGGGACGACGCCCTTGAAGCAGCAGATGACGGGGAACCGAGTCTCCTGGTACTGTTAGACCTCAGCGCAGCATTCGATACAGTGGACCACAATACTTTACTTGTCCGCCTCGCAGAAGTTGCAGGAGCCACAGATTCTGCCCAAAAATGGTTTACATCCTTCTTAGAGAATCGCTCTCAGACAGTGAAACTGGGAACATTCACCTCGGAATCTCGGGCAGTCTCCTGTGGAGTCCCTCAGGGCTCACCCTTGTCACCAGTACTATTTAACATCTACATCCGCCCGCTTCTCAATATCATCAGGAAAACGGACCTCTGCTTCCACTCATATGCAGACGACACCCAACTCTACCTTCGCATTAATGGACAGAAAGATCATCATCAGCAACTACAGAAATGCCTCACTTTAATCAATGACTGGATGACCGCTAGCTCCCTCAAACTGAACGAATCAAAAACAGAACTTCTTCTCCTGCAAGCCAACAAAAATTCCAAAATTGAGACTCCGTGGACACCACCCTCCATCCTCGGACAGACCATCTCCCCCAGCACCAAAGTCAAGAGTCTCGGAGTCATCTTTGACTCAGGAATGACAATGGATGCACAAATAGGATCGGTGGTGAGCGGATCTCACCACCTCCTCCGCCTGCTTCGCAGACTCATCCCCTTCATCCCAGAAGAGGACAAAGCGGCAGTTGTGGGAACGATCATCAATTCCCGACTCGACTACGCAAATTCCCTCTACGTAGGTCTACCCCAATACCAGCTTGCGCGCTTGCAACTCATGCAGAACACGGCGGCAAGGCTGTTAACAGGGAAAAAGCCCTGGGAATCCATCTCCCCATCCCTAAAAAGCCTACATTGGCTAACGGTGAAGAATCGGATCACATTCAAGACCCTCTGCCTCACCCATAAATGCATACAAGGAAACGCTCCGCAATATCTCCGGGAAAAAATAAAACACTACACACCGAATCGCAGTCTTCGATCAGCTAACCAAAACCTCCTCCTCATTCCCAAATACCGCTACAAAGCAAAGGGAGAACGTAGATTTGCAGTCCAAGGACCTCGACTATGGAATGCTCTCCCAACCAACCTCCGCATGGAAGAAAACCACCAGGCCTTCAGGAAAAAACTAAAGACCTTCCTTTTCTAGAAGCTGGCCACAGAGAATACATCTAGCGCCTTGAGGCGATTCAGTTCGCAATTTGTAGCGCTTTACAAATTATTCATTCATTCATTCATTCATTCATTCATTCATTCACTATATCTGATCTCCCCAGGACTCTGCATTCACTATATCTGCTCTCCCCAGGAGCCTGCATTTACTATATCTGATCTCCCTAGGAGCCTGCAGTCACTGTATCTGCTCTCCCCAGGACTCTGCATTCACTATATCTGGTCTACCCAGGACTCTGCATTCACTATATCTGGTCTCCCCGGGAGCCTGCATTCACTATACCTGCTCTCCCCAGGAGCCTGCAGTCACTATATCTGCTCTCCCCAGGAGCCTGCAGTTACTATATCTGCTCTCCCCAGGAGCCTGCAGTCACTATATCTGATCTCCCCAGGAGCCTGCAGTCACTATATCTGCTCTCCCCAGGAGCCTGCAGTTACTATATCTGCTCTCCCCAGGAGCCTGCAGTCACTATATCTGATCTCCCCGGGAGCCTGCAGTCACTATATCTGCTCTCCCCAGGAGCCTGCAGTCACTATTTCTGCTCTGCCCAGGAGCCTGCAGTTACTATATCTGCTCTCCCCAGGACTCTGCATTCACTATATCTGGTCTCCCCGGGAGCCTGCAGTCACTATATCTGCTCTCCCCAGGAGCCTGCAGTCACTATTTCTGATCTCCCCAGGACTCTGCATTAACTATATCTGCTCTCCCCAGGAGCCTGCATTCACTATATCTGCTCTCCCCAGGAGCGTGCAGTCACTATATCTCATCTCCCCAGGACTCTGCATTCACTATATCTGCTCCCCCCAGTAGCCTGCAGTCACTATATCTGGTCTCCCCAGGAGCCTGCAGTCACTATATCTGCTCTCTCCATCAACCTGCAGTCACTATATCTGGTCTCCCCAGGAGCCTGCACTCACTATATCTAATCTCCCCAGGAGAATGCAGTCACTATATCTGCTCTCCCCAGGAGCTTATATTCACTATATCTGCTCTCCCCAGGAGCCTGCAGTCACTGTATCTGTTCTCCCCAGGACTCTGCATTCACTATATCTGCTCTCCCCAGGAGCCTGCAGTCACTGTATCTGTTCTCCCCAGGACTCTGCATTTACTATATCTGATCTCCCTAGGAGCCTGCAGTCACTGTATCTGCTCTCCCCAGGACTCTGCATTCACTATATCTGGTCTCCCCAGGACTCTGCATTCACTATATCTGGTCTCCCCGGGAGCCTGCATTCACTATATCTGCTCTCCCCAGGAGCCTGCATTCACTATATCTGCTCTCCCCAGGAGCCTGTAGTCAATATATCTGATCTCCCCAGGACTCTGCATTCACGATATCTGCTGTCCCCAGAAACCTGTAGTCACTATATCTGGTCTCCCCAGGATCCTGCAGTCACTGTGTCTGATCTCCCCAGGAGCCTGCAATCACTATATCTGCTCTCCCCAGGAGCCTGCACTCACTATATCTGCTCTCCCCAGGAGCCTGCACTCACTATATCTGGTCTCCCCGGAACTTTGCAGTCACTACATCTGATCTCCCCAGGAGCCTGCACTCACTATATCTGATCTCCCCAGGACTCTGCATTAACTATATCTGCTCTCCCCAGGACTCTGCATTCACTATATCTGGTCTCCCCGGGAGCCTGCAGTCACTATATCTGCTCTCCCCAGGAGCCTGTAGTCACTATATCTGATAATCCCAGGAGCCTGCACTCACTATATCTGATCTCCCCAGGACTCTGCATTAACTATATCTGCTCTCCCCAGGACTCTGCATTCACTATATCTGCTCTCCCCAGGAGCCTGCAGTCACTATATCTGGTCTTCCCAGGACTCTGCAGTCACTATATCTGATCTCCCCAGGAGCCTGAAACCACTTTATCTGATCTCCCCGGGACTCTGCATTCACTATATCTGCTCCCCCCAGGAGCCTACAGTCACTATATCTGGTCTCCCCAGGAGCCTGCACTCACTATATCTGCTCTCCACAAGAACCTGTAGTTACTATATCTGGTCTCCCCAGGAGCCTGCACTCACTATATCTGATCTCCCCAGGAGAATGCAGTCACTATATCTGCTCTCCCCAGGAGCCTGCAGTCACTATATCTGCTCTCCCCAGGAGCCTGCAGTCACTATATCTGATCTCCCCAGGACTCTGCATTCACTATATCTGCTCTCCCCAGGAGCCTGCATTTACTATATCTGATCTCCCTAGGAGCCTGCAGTCACTGTATCTGCTCTCCCCAGGACTCTGCATTCACTATATCTGGTCTCCCCAGGACTCTGCATTCACTATATCTGGTCTCCCCGGGAGCCTGCATTCACTATATCTGCTCTCCCCAGGAGCCTGCAGTCACTATATCTGCTCTCCCCAGGAGCCTGCAGTTACTATATCTGCTCTCCCCAGGAGCCTGCAGTCACTATATCTGATCTCCCCAGGAGCCTGCAGTCACTATATCTGCTCTCCCCAGGAGCCTGCAGTTACTATATCTGCTCTCCCCAGGAGCCTGCAGTCACTATATCTGATCTCCCCGGGAGCCTGCAGTCACTATATCTGCTCTCCCCAGGAGCCTGCAGTCACTATTTCTGCTCTGCCCAGGAGCCTGCAGTTACTATATCTGCTCTCCCCAGGACTCTGCATTCACTATATCTGGTCTCCCCGGGAGCCTGCAGTCACTATATCTGCTCTCCCCAGGAGCCTGCAGTCACTATTTCTGATCTCCCCAGGACTCTGCATTAACTATATCTGCTCTCCCCAGGAGCCTGCATTCACTATATCTGCTCTCCCCAGGAGCGTGCAGTCACTATATCTCATCTCCCCAGGACTCTGCATTCACTATATCTGCTCCCCCCAGTAGCCTGCAGTCACTATATCTGGTCTCCCCAGGAGCCTGCAGTCACTATATCTGCTCTCTCCATCAACCTGCAGTCACTATATCTGGTCTCCCCAGGAGCCTGCACTCACTATATCTAATCTCCCCAGGAGAATGCAGTCACTATATCTGCTCTCCCCACGAGCCTGCAGTCACTATATCTGGTCTCCCCAGGAGCCTGCAGTCACTATATCTGATCTCCCCAGGACTCTGCATTCACTATATCTGCTCTCCCCAGGAGCCTGCACTCACTATATCTGATCTCCCCAGGAGAATGCAGTCACTATATCTGCTCTCCCCAGGAGCCTGCAGTCACTATATCTGGTCTCCCCAGGAGCTTATATTCACTATATCTGCTCTCCCCAGGAGCCTGCAGTCACTGTATCTGTTCTCCCCAGGACTCTGCATTCACTATATCTGCTCTCCCCAGGAGCCTGCATTTACTATATCTGATCTCCCTAGGAGCCTGCAGTCACTGTATCTGCTCTCCCCAGGACTCTGCATTCACTATATCTGGTCTCCCCAGGACTCTGCATTCACTATATCTGGTCTCCCCGGGAGCCTGCATTCACTATATCTGCTCTCCCCAGGAGCCTGCATTCACTATATCTGCTCTCCCCAGGAGCCTGTAGTCAATATATCTGATCTCCCCAGGACGCTGCATTCACGATATCTGCTGTCCCCAGAAACCTGTAGTCACTATATCTGGTCTCCCCAGGATCCTGCAGTCACTGTGTCTGATCTCCCCAGGAGCCTGCAATCACTATATCTGCTCTCCCCAGGAGCCTGCACTCACTATATCTGCTCTCCCCAGGAGCCTGCACTCACTATATCTGGTCTCCCCGGAACTTTGCAGTCACTACATCTGATCTCCCCAGGAGCCTGCACTCACTATATCTGATCTCCCCAGGACTCTGCATTAACTATATCTGCTCTCCCCAGGACTCTGCATTCACTATATCTGGTCTCCCCGGGAGCCTGCAGTCACTATATCTGCTCTCCCCAGGAGCCTGTAGTCACTATATCTGATAATCCCAGGAGCCTGCACTCACTATATCTGATCTCCCCAGGACTCTGCATTAACTATATCTGCTCTCCCCAGGACTCTGCATTCACTATATCTGCTCTCCCCAGGAGCGTGCAGTCACTATATCTGGTCTTCCCAGGACTCTGCAGTCACTATATCTGATCTCCCTAGGAGCCTGAAACCACTTTATCTGATCTCCCCGGGACTCTGCATTCACTATATCTGCTCCCCCCAGGAGCCTACAGTCACTATATCTGGTCTCCCCAGGAGCCTGCACTCACTATATCTGCTCTCCACAAGAACCTGTAGTTACTATATCTGGTCTCCCCAGGAGCCTGCACTCACTATATCTGATCTCCCCAGGAGAATGCAGTCACTATATCTGCTCTCCCCAGGAGCCTGCAGTCACTATATCTGCTCTCCCCAGGAGCCTGCAGTCACTATATCTGATCTCCCCAGGACTCTGCATTCACTATATCTGCTCTCCCCAGGAGCCTGCATTTACTATATCTGATCTCCCTAGGAGCCTGCAGTCACTGTATCTGCTCTCCCCAGGACTCTGCATTCACTATATCTGGTCTCCCCAGGACTCTGCATTCACTATATCTGGTCTCCCCGGGAGCCTGCATTCACTATATCTGCTCTCCCCAGGAGCCTGCATTCACTATATCTGCTCTCTCCATCAACCTGCAGTCACTATATCTGGTCTCCCCAGGAGCCTGCACTCACTATATCTAATCTCCCCAGGAGAATGCAGTCACTATATCTGCTCTCCCCACGAGCCTGCAGTCACTATATCTGGTCTCCCCAGGAGCCTGCAGTCACTATATCTGATCTCCCCAGGACTCTGCATTCACTATATCTGCTCTCCCCAGGAGCCTGCACTCACTATATCTGATCTCCCCAGGAGAATGCAGTCACTATATCTGCTCTCCCCAGGAGCCTGCAGTCACTATATCTGGTCTCCCCAGGAGCTTATATTCACTATATCTGCTCTCCCCAGGAGCCTGCAGTCACTGTATCTGTTCTCCCCAGGACTCTGCATTCACTATATCTGCTCTCCCCAGGAGCCTGCATTTACTATATCTGATCTCCCTAGGAGCCTGCAGTCACTGTATCTGCTCTCCCCAGGACTCTGCATTCACTATATCTGGTCTCCCCAGGACTCTGCATTCACTATATCTGGTCTCCCCGGGAGCCTGCATTCACTATATCTGCTCTCCCCAGGAGCCTGCATTCACTATATCTGCTCTCCCCAGGAGCCTGTAGTCAATATATCTGATCTCCCCAGGACCCTGCATTCACGATATCTGCTGTCCCCAGAAACCTGTAGTCACTATATCTGGTCTCCCCAGGATCCTGCAGTCACTGTGTCTGATCTCCCCAGGAGCCTGCAATCACTATATCTGCTCTCCCCAGGAGCCTGCACTCACTATATCTGCTCTCCCCAGGAGCCTGCACTCACTATATCTGGTCTCCCCGGAACTCTGCAGTCACTACATCTGATCTCCCCAGGAGCCTGCACTCACTATATCTGATCTCCCCAGGACTCTGCATTAACTATATCTGCTCTCCCCAGGACTCTGCATTCACTATATCTGGTCTCCCCGGGAGCCTGCAGTCACTATATCTGCTCTCCCCAGGAGCCTGTAGTCACTATATCTGATAATCCCAGGAGCCTGCACTCACTATATCTGATCTCCCCAGGACTCTGCATTAACTATATCTGCTCTCCCCAGGACTCTGCATTCACTATATCTGCTCTCCCCAGGAGCGTGCAGTCACTATATCTGGTCTTCCCAGGACTCTGCAGTCACTATATCTGATCTCCCCAGGAGCCTGAAACCACTTTATCCGATCTCCCCGGGACTCTGCATTCACTATATCTGCTCCCCCCAGGAGCCTACAGTCACTATATCTGGTCTCCCCAGGAGCCTGCACTCACTATATCTGCTCTCCACAAGAACCTGTAGTTACTATATCTGGTCTCCCCAGGAGCCTGCACTCACTATATCTGATCTCCCCAGGAGAATGCAGTCACTATATCTGCTCTCCCCAGGAGCCTGCAGTCACTATATCTGCTCTCCCCAGGAGCCTGCAGTCACTATATCTGATCTCCCCAGGACTCTGCATTCACTATATCTGCTCTCCCCAGGAGCCTGCATTTACTATATCTGATCTCCCTAGGAGCCTGCAGTCACTGTATCTGCTCTCCCCAGGACTCTGCATTCACTATATCTGGTCTCCCCAGGACTCTGCATTCACTATATCTGGTCTCCCCGGGAGCCTGCATTCACTATATCTGCTCTCCCCAGGAGCCTGCATTCACTATATCTGCTCTCCCCAGGAGCCTGTAGTCAATATATCTGATCTCCCCAGGACTCTGCATTCACGATATCTGCTGTCCCCAGAAACCTGTAGTCACTATATCTGGTCTCCCCAGGATCCTGCAGTCACTGTGTCTGATCTCCCCAGGAGCCTGCAATCACTATATCTGCTCTCCCCAGGAGCCTGCACTCACTATATCTGCTCTCCCCAGGAGCCTGCACTCACTATATCTGGTCTCCCCGGAACTCTGCAGTCACTACATCTGATCTCCCCAGGAGCCTGCACTCACTATATCTGATCTCCCCAGGACTCTGCATTAACTATATCTGCTCTCCCCAGGACTCTGCATTCACTATATCTGGTCTCCCCGGGAGCCTGCAGTCACTATATCTGCTCTCCCCAGGAGCCTGTAGTCACTATATCTGATAATCCCAGGAGCCTGCACTCACTATATCTGATCTCCCCAGGACTCTGCATTAACTATATCTGCTCTCCCCAGGACTCTGCATTCACTATATCTGCTCTCCCCAGGAGCGTGCAGTCACTATATCTGGTCTTCCCAGGACTCTGCAGTCACTATATCTGATCTCCCCAGGAGCCTGAAACCACTTTATCCGATCTCCCCGGGACTCTGCATTCACTATATCTGCTCCCCCCAGGAGCCTACAGTCACTATATCTGGTCTCCCCAGGAGCCTGCACTCACTATATCTGCTCTCCACAAGAACCTGTAGTTACTATATCTGGTCTCCCCAGGAGCCTGCACACACTATATCTGATCTCCCCAGGAGAATGCAGTCACTATATCTGCTCTCCCCAGGAGCCTGCAGTCACTATATCTGCTCTCCCCAGGAGCCTGCAGTCACTATATCTGATCTCCCCAGGACTCTGCATTCACTATATCTGATCTCCCCAGGAGCCTACAGTCACTATATCTGATCTCCCCAGGACTCTGCATTCACTATATCTGCCCTCCCCAGGACTCTGAATTCACGATATCTGGTCTCCCCAGGACTCTGCATTCACTATATCTGCCCTCCCCAGGACTCTGCATTCACTATATCTGATCTCCCAAGGATCCTGCAGTCACTATATCTGATCTCCCCATGAGCCTTCAGTCACTATATCTGCTCTCCCCAGGAGCCTTCAGTCACTATATCTGGTCTCCCCAGGAGCCTGCACTCACTATATCTGATGAGGCATGTATACGCTGGTTAGGTAGGCCAGGAATGCAGTGGGCTAGGGTATTGCCTGAGGTGCAGCATTTTGCGCACCTTGACAGACCGCCTGATGTGTTGGTGCTTCACGTCGGTGGTAATGACCTGGGGGGTCGTCCCATCTGGGAGCTTATCAAGGATGTTAAGATTGATTTCTTACACTTCAGAACTTCCTTCCCTGAGATGTTGATCATTTGGTCCGATATTGTGGCCAGGACAACTTGGAGGTTGGCAAGGTCTGTGGACCTCTTAAATAAAGCCAGGATTAAGGTTAACAAAAGGGTGGGCCAATTTGTGATCCGGACCGGAGGTTTTGTGGTCCGCCACTGGGAGTTGGAGAGGGATGTTTGGCTGTACCTTCTAAGGGACGGGGTTCACCTGTCTGAAGTAGGAATTGATCTCTATCCATCCCTGGGTTTGGAGGAGGGGATTCAGAGGGTGTTGAGAGTGTGGAGGGGCTCCCAAGGGTAAGGGGGTCACCCTTATTAGCTGTGGCGGTGGTGGTGGTCTTTGATGGTGGTAACTAACCCAGGAGATGGAAGTGTGGGAGACTCAATGGTTATGGGCCCCTCTTGGTGTGTACAGTTAACACGGATTAGCTGAAGATGTTAATGTTGACACTGCGGGTAACGAGTTGTCTTTGGGCTGGTGTTATCACGGCCGTAGGCCTATTACGGTAGAAGGCCCGCAGTGTAGAAGTGGAACAGAATTTATGTTGGGAAGTGCCGTCATAGACAACCGGGGGGAGAAACTGACATTTGAGTTTTGTTACGTTTAAAATGTTATATATATATATATATATATATATATATATATTTATTTTATATATATTTTATATTGGTTAATAAAAAAGGCTGCTATGGCCAGTTTTACTCCAACAAAGTGTGGTTTTGTCATTATTGGTAAGGTTAAAGGGGAGTTTAAGGTTGGAGCATAATAAATGGCGGCAGTCATTAAAAGGGGAGGTGTGCATCTTATATACACTGGTCAAGTCTCACTGACTTCTGTTTCCACCTAAATAACAAAGATAAAAATCTAAATCTCACCTGGGAGATAAACGATGAAGAAATCCACTTGTTGGACTGATAAAGAAAGAAGACAGAAGTGAGACCCCCCAGACCTATTCCAAGCCTGGAGACAGGAAAAGCTACTTACCTTTGTAGAGCTGCCATTATACACCCTGGATGGACAACCTACCAAAAGGACAATTCATTAGAAGAAGACATAGTTACATAGTAGGTGAGGTTGAAAAATGACACAAGTCCATCAAGTCCAACCTATGTGTGTGATTATGTGTCAGTATTACATTGTATATCTCTGTATGTTGTGGTCATTCAGGTGATTATCTAATAGTTTCTTGAAGCTATCAATGCTCCCCGCTGAGACCACCACCTGTGTAAGGGAATTCCACATCCTTGCCGCTCTTACAGTAAAGAACCCTCTACGTAGTTTAAGGTTAAACCTCTTTTCTTCTAATTTTAATGAGTGGCCACGAGTCTTATTAAACTCTCTTCTGCAAAAAAGTTTTCTCCCTATTGTGGGGTCACCAGTCCGGTATTTATACAATGAAATCATATCCCCTCTCAAGCGTCTCTTCTCCAGAGAGAATAAGTTCAGAGCTCACAACCTTTCCTCATAACTAAGATCCTCCAGACCCTTTATTAGCTTTGTTGCCCTTCTTTGTACTCGCTCCATTTACAGTACATCCTTCCTGAGGACTGGTGCCCAGAACTGGACAGCATACTCCAGGTGCGGCCGGACCAGAGTCTTGTAGAGCGGGAGAATTATCGTTTTATCTCTGGAGTTGATCCCCTTTTAATGCCAATATTCTGTTTGCTTTGTTAGCAGCAGCTTGGCATTGCATGTCATTGCTGAGCCTATCTTCTACTAGGACCCTCAAGTCCTTTTCCATCCTAGATTCCCCCAGAGGTTCTCCCCCCAGTCTATAGATTGCATTCAGATTTTTGCCACCCAAATGCATTATTTTACATTTTTCTACATTGAACCTCATCTGCCATGTAGTTGCCCACCCCCATTAATTTGTTCAGATCTTCTTGCAAGGTTTCCACATCCTGCGGAGAAGTTATTGCCCTGCTTAGCTTAGTATCGTCTGCAAATACAGAGATTGAACTGTTTATCCCATCCTCCAGATCGTTTATAAACAAATTAAATAGGATTGGTCCCAGCACAGAACCCTGGGGAACCCCACTACCCACCCCTGACCATTCCGAGTACTCCCCATTTATCACCACCCTCTGAACTCGCCCTTGTAGCCAGTTTTCAATCCATGTACTCACCCTATGGTCCATGCCAACGGACCTTACTTTGTACAGTAAACGTTTATGGGGAACTGTGTCAAATGCTTTTGCAAAATCCAGATACACCACGTCTACGGGCCTTCCTTTATCTAGATGGCAACTCACCTCCTTATAGAAGGTTAATAGATTGGTTTGGCAAGAACGATTCTTCATGAATCCATGCTGATTACTGCTAATGATATCATTCTTATTACCGTATATACTCGAGTATAAGTCATTCCGAGTATAAGTCGAGGCCCTAATTTACCACAAAAAAATGGGAAAAACTTATTGACCCGAGTATAAGACGAGGGTGAGAAATGCACATCTACTGTAAGTGGAAAAGAGGGTCAACAATGCCCATTTGCAGCCTCACTGTGCCCATTTGCAGCCATAGGTCTCCTGAACTTCAAACTCGGTAGTTAAGGGTTCCTAGATGCCCCCTAGCTGCTGCCAAAATTTGGGGTCTCTGAACCCAAAGGGTCCCAAAATGACATTGCTGCAGATAGACACAGTTTACCGAATTTGGGGCCCCGTATCTCGGGGCCACTTGGTGCTAAGAACCCCAAATTTGGTGTGCAAACCCAGTGGAACTAGTACCATAAAATTTCCAAAGCTGGGGTTTCTAGCACCACGTGGCCCCGAGATACAGGGCCCCAAAAATCAGTTCAGAAAATGTCAAGCACTTTTCTGCAGCAGAGAATGACATTTTCCGAACCAATTTTGGGGCCCCGTATCTCAGGGCCACTTGGTGCTAGGAACCCCAGCTTTGGATATGTTATAGTACCAGTTCCACTGGGTTTGCACACCAAATTTGGGGTTTCTAGTACCAAGTGGCCCTGAGATACGGGGCCCCAAAATCGGTTCAGAAAATGTCAAGCACTTTTCTGCAGCAGAGAATGACATTTTCCGAACCGATTTTGGGGCCCCATATCTCGGGGCCACTTAGTGCTTGGAACTTCCGCTTTGGATCTGTTGTAGTACTAGGTCCACTGGGTTTGTATACCAAATTTGGGGTTTCTAGTACCAAGTGGCCCTGATATACGGGGCCCCAGAATCGGTTCGGAAAATGAAATTTTTTGCAGCAGAAAAGTGCTTGACTCGAGTATAAGTCGAGGGGGGCACTTTCAGCACAAAAAAATGTGCTGAAAAATTCGACTTATACTCGAGTATATACGGTACTAAAATCTTGT
>JBBHAA010002869.1:0-31222 GCA_037953035.1 Aquarana catesbeiana | reverse complement strand
ACCCGGGCTTTCCAGATCTCATTAATCAGCATTCCTTTCATATACATCTGTCCTCTGAGCCCCAAGCTGGCCGAGACCATCATGGCCTCCTTAAATAATGTCCTTTTGCATTACATAGCAGAACATCTTCCTAAATGCTTGTATCTCCCTCAAATGCCAGGGCCCATAGTCATGTACCCGGGTCCTCCAGGGCCCATAGTCATGTACCCGGGTCCTCCAGGGCCCATAGTCATGTACCCGGGTCCTCCAGGGCCCATAGTCATGTACCCGGGTCCTCCAGGGCCCATAGTCAGTAGGCAGGAGGCTAGCATTCAGTCCCCTCCAAAAGCCTCTGTCCCGGGTGAGTCTGTCACAGCCCCCTCCCAGGTATCATAGTGGAAGGCTTCCCCCCTTGTCAGGGACGTGTGTCATCATGGAAGGCGACGCCCTTGTCAGGGACGTGTGTCATCATGGAAGGCGACGCCCCTTGTCAGGGACGTGTGTCATCATGGAAGGCGACGCCCCTTGTCAGGGACGTGTGTCATCATGGAAGGCGACGCCCCTTGTCAGGGACGTGTGTCATCATGGAAGGCGACGCCCCTTGTCAGGGACGTGTGTCATCATGGAAGGCGACGCCCCTGTCAGGGACGTGTGTCATCATGGAAGGCGACGCCCCTTGTCAGGGACGTGTGTCATCATGGAAGGCGACGCCCCTTGTCAGGGACGTGTGTCATCATGGAAGGCGACGCCCCTTGTCAGGGACGTGTGTCATCATGGAAGGCGACGCCCTTGTCAGGGACGTGTGTCATCATGTAAGGGGGCCCCCCCTTGTCAGGGACGTGTGTCATCATGGAAGGCTCCCCCCCTTGTCAGGGACATGTGTCATCATGGAAGGCCCCCCCCCCCCCCCTTGGCGGGGCCGTGTGTCATCATGGAAGGCTCCCCCCTTGTCAGGGACGTGTGTCATCATGGAAAGTGACGCCCCCCTTGTCAGGGACGTGTGTCATCATGGAAGGCTCCCCCCCTTGTCAGGGACGTGTGTCATCATGGAAGGCTCCCCCCCTTGTCGGGGACGTGTGTCATCATGGAAGGGGCCCCCCCTTGTCGGGGCCGTGTGTCATCTTGAAAGGCTCCCCCCCTTGTCAGGGACGGGTGTCATCTTGAAAGGCTCCCCCCCTTGTCAGGGACGGGTGTCATCATGGAAAGGGCCCCCCCTTGTCAGGGACGTGTGTCATCATGGAAGGGGCCCCCCCCTTGCCAGGGACGTGTGTCATCATGGAAGGCTCCCCCCTTGTCAGGGACGTGTGTCATCATGGAAGGCGACGCCCCTTGTCAGGGACGCGTGTCATCATGGAAGGTGACGCCCCCCTTGTCAGGGACGTGTGTCATCATGGAAGGTGACGCCCCCCTTGTCAGGGACGTGTGTCATCATGGAAGGCTCCCCCCCCTCGTCAGGGACGTGTGTCATCATGGAAGGGGCCCCCCCCTTGTCAGGGACGTGTGTCATCATGGAAGGGGCCCCCCCCCTTGTCAGGGACGTGTGTCATCATGGAAGGCGACGCCCCTTGTCAGGGACGTGTGTCATCATGGAAGGCGACGCCCCTTGTCAGGGACGTGTGTCATCATGGAAGGCGACGCCCCTTGTCAGGGACGTGTGTCATCATGGAAGGTGACGCCCCCTTGTCAGGGACGTGTGTCATCATGGAAGGCGACGCCCCCTTGTCAGGGACGTGTGTCATCATGGAAGGCGATGCCCCCTTGTCAGGGACGTGTGTCATCATGGAAGGGGGCCCCCTTGTCAGGGACGTGTGTCATCATGGAAGGCGATGCCCCCTTGTCAGGGACGTGTGTCATCATGGAAGGCGATGCCCCCTGGTCAGGGACATGTGTCATCATGGACGGTGACGCCCCTTGTCAGGGTCATGTGTCATCATGGAAGGTGACGCCCCCTTGTCAGGGACGTGTGTCATCATGGAAGGCTACGCCCCTTGTCAGGGACGTGTGTCATCATGGAAGGCTCCCCCCCTTGTCAGGGACGTGTGTCATCATGGAAGGGGCCCCCCCTTGTCAGGGTCGTGTGTCATCATGGAAGGCTCCCCCCCTTGTCAGGGACGTGTGTCATCATTGAAGGCTCCCCCCTTGTCAGGGACGTGTGTCATCATGGAAGGTGACGCCCCTTGACAGGAACGTGTGTCATCATGGACGGTGACGCCCCCTTGACAGGGACGTGTGTCATCATGGACGGTGACGCCCCTTGTCAGGGACGTGTGTCATCATGGACGGTGACGCCCCTTGACAGGAACGTGTGTCATCATGGACGGTGACGCCCCCTTGACAGGGACGTGTGTCATCATGGACGGTGACGCCCCTTGACAGGGACGTGTGTCATCATGGACGGTGACGCCCCCTTGACAGGGACGTGTGTCATCATGGACGGTGACGCCCCTTGACAGGAACGTGTGTCATCATGGACGGTGACGCCCCCCTTGACAGGGATGTGTGTCATCATGGACGGTGACGCCCCTTGTCAGGGACGTGTGTCATCATGGAAGGTGACGTCCCCTTGTCAGGGACGTGTGTCATCATGGACGGTGACGCCCCTGGTCAGGGACGTGTGTCATCATGGACGGTGACGCCCCTGGTCAGGGACATGTGTCATCATGGACGGTGACCGCCCCTGGTCAGGGACATGTGTCATCATGGACGGTGACGCCCCCTTGTCAGGGACATGTGTCATCATGGACGGTGACGCCCCTTGTCAGGGACATGTGTCATCATGGACGGTGACGGCCCCTTGTCAGGGACGTGTGTCATCATGGACGGTGACGCCCCTTGTCAGGGACGTGTGTCATCATGGAAGGTGACGCCCCCTTATCAGGGACGTGTGTCATCATGGAAGGTGACGCCCCCTAGACAGGGACGTGTGTCATCATGGACGGTGACGCCCCCTTGACAGGGACGTGTGTCATCATGGAAGGTGACGCCCCTTGTCAGGGACGTGTGTCATCATGGACAGTGACGCCCCCCTTGTCAGGGATGTGTGTCATCATGGAAGGTGAAGCCCCTTGACAGGGACGTGTCATCATGGAAGGCGACGCCCCTTATCAGGGTCATGTGTCATCATGGAAGGTGACGCCCCTTAACAGGGACGTGTGTCATCATGGAAGGTGACGCCCCCTAGACAGGGACGTGTGTCATCATGGACGGTGACGCCCCCTTGACAGGGACGTGTGTCATGATGGAAGGCGACGCCCCCTTGTCAGGGTCATGTGTCATCATGGAAGGTGACGCCCCCTTGTCAGGGTCATGTGTCATCATGGAAGGTGACGCCCCTTGTCAGGGACGTGTGTCATCATGGAAGGTGACGTCCCTTGTCAGGGACGTGTGTCATCATGGAAGGTGACGTCCCTTGTCAGGGACGTGTGTCATCATGGAAGGTGACGCCCCTTGTCAGGGACGTGTGTCATCATGGAAGGTGACGCCCCCTTGTCAGGGTCATGTGTTATCATGGAAGGTGACGCCCCCTTGTCAGGGTCATGTGTCATGATGGAAGGTGACGCCCCCTTGTCAGGGTCATGTGTCATGATGGAAGGTGACGCCCCCTTGTCAGGGACGTGTGTCATCATGGAAGGTGACGCCCCTTGTCAGGGACGTGTGTCATCATGGAAGGTGACGCCCCCTTGTCAGGGTCATGTGTCATCATGGAAGGTGACGCCCCCTTGTCAGGGTCATGTGTCATGATGGAAGGTGACGCCCCCTTGTCAGGGACGTGTGTCATCATGGAAGGTGACGCCCCTTGTCAGGGACGTGTGTCATCATGGAAGGTGACGCCCCCTTGTCAGGGTCATGTGTCATCATGGAAGGTGACGCCCCCTTGTCAGGGTCATGTGTCATCATGGAAGGTGACGCCCCCTTGTCAGGGTCATGTGTCATCATGGAAGGTGACGCCCCTTGTCAGGGTCATGTGTCATCATGGAAGGTGACGCCCCCTTGTCAGGGTCATGTGTCATCATGGAAGGTGACGCCCCTCTCACCTGCAGGGAGATCCGGTGGTGCTTCTCCTGCAGGACGATGGCCAGGTCTTGCAGTCTGTGGTTCTCGGTGATCAGCTCCTTGCTGAGGGTGCGCAGGGACTCATCCAGCTGCTCAGACGCTTCCCAGAGAGAAATGAGAGTCACATGACATGAAACGCCCCTCAGTGACCCCTCCCCTAAATATAACTAGCCTGGGGGTGGGGTGACCTTTCATACTACACATACAGGGGGCGGGGCCTGTATATATGACTTCTTTGCTGATCTAGAAGCTTCAGTACCAACAGCCACTGGACTTCCTTCACTGGCTACATGCTCGTCCCGGGTCAGTGACATCACCGGCTCGTCGCGGTTTAGTGACATCACTGGCTCGTCGCGGTTTAGTGACATCACTGGCTCGTCGCGGTTTAGTGATATTACTGGCTCTTCCCGGGTCAGTGACATCACTGGCTCGTCGCGGGTCAGTGACATCACTGGCTTGTCTCAGGTCAGTGACATCACCGGCTCGTTGCGGTTTAGTGACATCACCGGCTCGTCGCGGGTCAGTGACATCACTGGCTTGTCTCAGGTCAGTGACATCACCGGCTCGTTGCGGTTTAGTGACATCACCGGCTCGTCGCGGGTCAGTGACATCACTGGCTTGTCTCAGGTCAGTGACATCACCGGCTCGTTGCGGTTTAGTGACATCACCGGCTCGTCGCGGGTCAGTGACATCACTGGCTTGTCTCAGGTCAGTGACATCACCGGCTCGTTGCGGTTTAGTGACATCACTGGCACGTCGCGGTTTAGTGATATTACTGGCTCTTCCCGGGTCAGTGACATCACCGGCTCGCCGCGGTTTAGTGACATCACTGGCTCGTCACGGGTCAGTGACATCGGGCGGCCGGCATCATTTCTGGAGGAATGGGTAATTACCGCCCCCATGTTGGGTGCACTGTAACTACACCGTAATGTTGTGAAAGAGAACCTGTCACTGGGAACTACATCCTATTACTACACAGCAGCCATTTCTAGGACCCCCAACCCCCCTCATACAGGTCAGAGGTTAGCCCCGCCTTCCCCTGGGCCTCCCACAATACAATGCAAGGTGGACTCGGTGACATATGGGGGTCTGTCATGTGACATTGTGTGTATGGGGGGGGGTCCATCATATCTCTATACTTCACACTCTCTCTACTCAGGGAGAATTCATCATCTCTAATATAAATCTGTGTTTGCTCCGCCCACACCTGGACACGTCTGATCACAGCTTCCGACAGTGCCTTACCTCTGCTGTGAATGCGCTCACACAGTTCCTGCACCCGGCGGTGCAGCTTGCTGGAGGTCTCTAGGACCCAGGACACGGCTCTCTTACTGAACTCCATGCGTTCTTGTAGCTGCAGGTCGATTTCCTCAGGCGTGCTGCTGGCAAGCGTAGCCAGGAAGTTCAGAGAGGATTCTGGGAGCGATCCGGGGGGTTCCGGTGCTGGGGGGACGGCGGGAGGTGCGGGGGGGTCTGCAGGGATGAAAGGAGGGAGCTAAGAGCCGGAAACAAGACCGGGAGTGATGCAACAATCCACCTCCAATCACATGTACTACACACAGCAGGCTCCGCCTCCAATCACACCGCCCCCAATAAACGTACTACACACAGCGGGCTCCGCCTCCAATAAATGTACTACACACAGCGGGCTCCGCCTCCAATCACATGTACTACACACAGCAGGCTCCGCCTCCAATCACATGTACTACACACAGCGGGCTCCGCCTCCAATCACATGTACTACACACAGCGGGCTCCGCCTCCAATCACATGTACTACACACAGCGGGCTCCGCCTTCAATCACATGTACTACACACAGCAGGCTCCGCCTTCAATCACATGTACTACACACAGCAGGCTCCGCCTTCAATCACATGTACTACACACAGCGGGCTCCGCCTTCAATCACATGTACTACACACAGCAGGCTCCGCCTTCAATCACATGTACTACACACAGCAGGCTCCGCCTTCAATCACATGTACTACACACAGCGGGCTCCGCCTCCAATCACATGTACTACACACAGCGGGCTCCGCCTCCAATCACATGTACTACACACAGCGGGCTCCGCCTCCAATCATACCGCCCCCAATAAACGTACTACACACAGCAGGCTCCACCTCCAATCACATGTACTACACACAGCGGGCTCCGCCTCCAATCATACCGCCCCCAATAAACGTACTACACACAGCAGGCTCCGCCTCCAATCACATGTACTACACACAGCAGGCTCCGCCTCCAATCACATGTACTACACACAGCAGGCTCCGCCTCCAATCACATGTACTACACACAGCGGGCTCCGCCTCCAATCACATGTACTACACACAGCGGGCTCCGCCTCCAATCACATGTACTACACACAGCGGGCTCCGCCTCCATCATACCGCCCCCAATAAACGTACTACACACAGCAGGCTCCGCCTCCAATCACATGTACTACACACAGCGGGCTCTGCCTCCAATCACATGTACTACACACAGCGGGCTCCACCTCCAATCACATGTACTACACACAGCGGGCTCCGCCTCCAATCACACCGCCCCCAATAAACGTACTACACACAGCGGGCTCCGCCTCCATCATACCGCCCCCAATAAACGTACTACACACAGCAGGCTCCGCCTCCAATCACATGTACTACACACAGCGGGCTCCGCCTCCAATCATACCGCCCCCAATAAACGTACTACACACAGCAGGCTCCGCCTCCAATCACATGTACTACACACAGCGGGCTCCGCCTCCAATCACATGTACTACACACAGCGGGCTCCGCCTCCAATCACATGTACTACACACAGCGGGCTCCGCCTCCAATCACATGTACTACACACAGCAGGCCCCGCCCCCAATAACGTACTACACACAGCGGGCTCCGCCTCCAATCACATGTACTACACACAGCAGGCTCCGCCTCCAATCACATGTACTACACACAGCGGGCTCCGCCTCCAATCACATGTACTACACACAGCGGGCTCCGCCTCCAATCACATGTACTACACACAGCGGGCTCCGCCTTCAATCACATGTACTACACACAGCAGGCTCCGCCTCCAATCACATGTACTACACACAGCGGGCTCCGCCTCCAATCACACCGCCCCCAATAACGTACTACACACAGCAGGCCCCGCCCCCAATAACGTACTACACACAGCGGGCTCCGCCTCCAATCACATGTACTACACACAGCGGGCTCCGCCTCCATCATACCGCCCCCAATAAACGTACTACACACAGCAGGCTCCGCCTCCAATCACATGTACTACACACAGCGGGCTCCGCCTCCAATCACATGTACTACACACAGCAGGCTCCGCCTCCAATCACATGTACTACACACAGCAGGCCCTGCCCCCAATAACGTACTACACACAGCGGGCTCCGCCTCCAATCATACCGCCCCCAATAAACGTACTACACACAGCAGGCTCCGCCTCCAATCATACCGCCCCCAATAAACGTACTACACACAGCGGGCTCCGCCTCAAATCACATGTACTACACACAGCGGGCTCCGCCTCCAATCACATGTACTGCACACAGCAGGCTCCGCCTCCAATCATACCGCCCCCAATAAACGTACTACACACAGCGGGCTCCGCCTCCAATCACATGTACTACACACAGCGGGCTCCGCCTCCAATCACATGTACTACACACAGCGGGCTCCGCCTTCAATCACATGTACTACACACAGCAGGCTCCGCCTCCAATCACATGTACTACACACAGCAGGCTCCGCCTCCAATCACATGTACTACACACAGCGGGCTCCGCCTTCAATCACATGTACTACACACAGCGGGCTCCGCCTTCAATCACATGTACTACACACAGCGGGCTCCGCCTCCAATCACATGTACTACACACAGCGGGCTCCGCCTTCAATCACATGTACTACACACAGCAGGCTCCGCCTCCAATCACATGTACTACACACAGCAGGCTCCGCCTCCAATCACATGTACTACACACAGCGGGCTCCGCCTCCAATCACATGTACTACACACAGCGGGCTCCGCCTCCAATCACACCGCCCCCAATAACGTACTACACACAGCAGGCCCCGCCCCCAATAACGTACTACACACAGCGGGCTCTGCCTCCAATCACATGTACTACACACAGCAGGCTCCGCCTCCAATCACATGTACTACACACAGCGGGCTCCGCCTCCAATCACATGTACTACACACAGCGGGCTCCGCCTCCAATCACATGTACTACACACAGCGGGCTCCGCCTCCAATCACATGTACTACACACAGCGGGCTCCGCCTCCAATCACATGTACTACACACAGCGGGCTCCGCCTCCAATCACATGTACTACACACAGCGGGCTCCGCCTCCAATCACATGTACTACACACAGCGGGCTCCGCCTCCAATCACATGTACTACACACAGCAGGCTCCGCCTCCAATCACATGTACTACACACAGCTGGCTCCGCCTCCAATCACATGAACTACACACAGCGGGCTCCGCCTCCAATCACATGTACTACACACAGCTGGCTCCGCCTCCAATCACATGAACTACACACAGCGGGCTCCGCCTCCAATCACATGTACTACACACAGCGGGCTCCGCCTCCAATCACATGTACTACACACAGCGGGCTCCGTCTCCAATCACATGAACTACACACAGCGGGCTCCGCCTCCAATCACATGTACTACACACAGCGGGCTCCGCCTCCAATCACATGTACTACACACAGCGGGCTCCGCCTCCAATCACATGTAGTACACACAGCGGGCTCCGTCTCCAATCACATGAACTACACACAGCGGGCTCCGCCTCCAACCATCCCATCCCCCATTACCTTTACTGTCAGTCTCCTCTGGGGCCTGGGGGTCCTCTGCTCCAGCATGGCTCTCCTTTGGCTCCTCCTTCTCCTCTGGGGCCACAGGCTGGGGGGGTGGCGGCTCATTATCAGAACGCTTTAACAAGAGCTGCACATTCTCATCTAACTGAGGAGAGAGAAGAGCAATGTGTTCAGGAAGAGGCCTCAGAGTAAGAAGAGCGGGGTCAGAGCGGGGAGAGCGGGGTCAGAGCGGGGAGAACGGGGTCAGAGCGGGGAGAACGGGGTCAGAGCGGGGAGAACGGGGTCAGAGCGGGGAGAACGGGGTCAGAGCGGGGAGAACGGGGTCAGAGCGGGGAGAACGGGGTCAGAGCGGGGAGAACTGGCTGGGAGAACAGGGTCAGAGAAGGGGGAACTGGGTCAGAGCGGGGAGAGCGGGGTCAGAGCGGGGAGAGCGGGGTCAGAGCGGGGGAGAACTGGGTCAGAGCGGGGGAGAACTGGGTCAGAGCAGGGGAGAACTGGGTCAGAGCAGGGGAGAACTGGGTCAGAGCAGGGGAGAACTGGGTCAGAGCAGGGGAGAACAGGGTCAGAGCAGGGGAGAACAGGGTCAGAGCAGGGGAGAACTGGGTCAGAGCAGGGGAGAACTGGGTCAGAGCAGGGGAGAACTGGGTCAGAGCAGGGGAGAACAGGGTCAGAGCAGGGGAGAACAGGGTCAGAGCACGGAGAACAGGGTCAGAGCACGGAGAACAGGGTCAGAGCAGGGAGAACTGGCTGGGAGAACAGGGTCAGAGCAGGGAGAACTGGGTGGGAGAACAGGGTCATGGGTCAGAGTAGGGAGAACAGGGTCAGAGCGGGGAGAACAGGGTCAGAGCGGGGAGAACAGGGTCAGAGCGGGGAGAACAGGGTCAGAGCGGGGAGAACAGGGTCAGAGCGGGGAGAACAGGGTCAGAGCGGGGAGAACAGGGTCAGAGCGGGGAGAACAGGGTCAGAGCGGGGAGAACAGGGTCAGAGCAGGGAGAACTGGCTGGGAGAACAGGCTCAGAGCAGGGGAGAACTGGGTCAGAGCAGGGAGAACTGGCTGGGGGAATAGGGTCAGAGCAGGGGAGAACAGGGAGAACTGGCTGGGAGAACAGGGTCATGGGTCAGAGCAGGGGAGAACAGGGTCAGAGCAGGGAGAACAGGGTCAGAGCAGGGAGAACAGGGTCAGAGCAGGGAGAACAGGGTCAGAGCAGGGAGAACAGGGTCAGAGCAGGGTCAGAGCAGGGAGAACCGGAGAACAGGGTCAGAGCGGGGAGAACAGGGTCAGAGCGGGGAGAACAGGGTCAGAGCGGGGAGAACTGGGTCAGAGCAGGGGAGAACAGGGGGAGAGCAGGGGAGAACAGGGTCAGAGCTGGGGGAACAGGGTCAGAGCTGGGGGAACAGGGTCAGAGCTGGGGGAACAGGGTCAGAGCTGGGGGAACAGGGTCAGAGCTGGGGGAACAGGGTCAGAGCTGGGGGAACAGGGTCAGAGCTGGGGGAACAGGGTCAGAGCAGGGAGAACTGGGTCAGAGCAGGGAGAACTGGGTCAGAGCAGGGAGAACAGGGAGAACTGGGTCAGAGCAGGGGAGAACTGGGTCAGAGCAGGGGAGAACTGGGTCAGAGCGGGGAGAACAGGGTCAGAGCGGGGAGAACAGGGTCAGAGCGGGGAGAACAGGGTCAGAGCGGGGAGAACAGGGTCAGAGCAGGGAGAACTGGGTCAGAGCAGGGAGAACTGGGTGGGAGAACAGGGTCAGAGCAGGGGAGAACAGGGGGAGAGCAGGGAGAACAGGGGGAGAGCAGGGAGAACAGGGGGAGAGCAGGGAGAACAGGGTCAGAGCTGGGGGAACAGGGTCAGAGCTGGGGGAACAGGGTCAGAGCTGGGGGAACAGGGTCAGAGCTGGGGGAACAGGGTCAGAGCTGGGGGAACAGGGTCAGAGCTGGGGGAACAGGGTCAGAGCTGGGGGAACAGGGTCAGAGCTGGGGGAACAGGGTCAGAGCAGGGAGAACTGGGTCAGAGCAGGGAGAACTGGGTCAGAGCAGGGGAGAACTGGGTCAGAGCAGGGGAGAACTGGGTCAGAGCAGGGGAGAACAGGGTCAGAGCAGGGGAGAACAGGGTCAGAGCAGGGGAGAACAGGGTCAGAGCAGGGGAGAACAGGGTCAGAGCAGGGGAGAACAGGGTCAGAGCAGGGGAGAACAGGGTCAGAGCAGGGGAGAACAGGGTCAGAGCAGGGGAGAACAGGGTCAGAGCAGGGGAGAACAGGGTCAGAGCAGGGGAGAACAGGGTCAGAGCAGGGGAGAACAGGGTCAGAGCAGGGGAGAACAGGGTCAGAGCAGGGGAGAACAGGGTCAGAGCAGGGGAGAACAGGGTCAGAGCAGGGGAGAACAGGGTCAGAGCAGGGGAGAACAGGGTCAGAGCAGGGGAGAACAGGGAGAACAGGGTCATGGGTCAGAGCAGGGGGAACAGGGTCAGAGCAGGGGAGAACAGGGTCAGAGCAGGGGAGAACAGGGTCAGAGCAGGGGAGAACAGGGTCAGAGCAGGGGAGAACAGGGTCAGAGCAGGGGAGAACAGGGTCAGAGCAGGGGAGAACAGGGTCAGAGCAGGGGAGAACTGGGTGGGAGAACAGGGTCAGAGCAGGGAGAGCAGGGAGAACAGGGTCATGGGTCAGAGCAGGGGGAACAGGGTCAGAGCAGGGGGAACAGGGTCAGAGCAGGGGGAACAGGGTCATTCCTTCATAAATTAGCCCATAGTTCAGCACCTACAATCCCCGCTCTGACTGAGATCTGTCAGATGTTGGCGCTGCACCTACCCGGCTCCAGTATCGGTTGACGATGAGCAGAGTGGCGTCATCGGTGGCCTGTCTCTTCTCCAGCTTCTCGATCTTCTCCCGGAGCTCGTCCTCAAACCCCTGCCGCTGCTCCAGCCGCTCCGCCAGCTTCTTGTTCTTAAACTGCAGAACCTTCATATCCATCTCCTCCTGAAGGGGGCAGAATGAATGAAAATCCAGGTTAGACTTGTTTTTCAGAAGTCTTTCAGGACAGCACCTGAGATAGTGACTCCTCCCACTGGAACACAGGAAACGCCTTCTTCCTCCAGATCTTTAAAAGGGAGGCACCTCCCTACCACCCCTCAGTTTTTGTGTTTCCTCCGGCCCGGAGGGAACATCTTATAGAAGGGGAGTCAGGATCTCTTGGGTGCTCCTGAAAGACGGGGCTCCTATTTTTTCCTCCTTAGAGACCCTCTGTCCTCCAGTCCTACCCAGCAGCGGTAGCATCTCGGGCTCCTTCTCCCCTTGGTGCTTGGTGAGAGCTGGAGATCCGGTGGCCTGCACGGTGCTGGAGGCGGCGGTGCGCATGTGTATTTCCGCTTCTGGTCCAGTACAGTGGCACTGAGGGAGTCCGGCAGCGAAGTGTAAAGCCACGAGTGGAGCGCTGCACACCCGCCATGGAGGAGTCGGCACCTGCAGCGGTGGGGACAGGCACCAGTAAGGCTCAGGTAGGAGGCAATGGTTTATGCCTGCCTTTTTTCCTTTACCTGTGGTTTTGGTCTCTCTCTCTTTTTTACCCCCCCCAGTAGCAAGGAGCCTGTCTGGGCACTGGAGGCTTACTGGTTTCTTCCTAGTGCACCTGTGTGGTGGTCCTTTAAAGCAGAGGCTGGGTCTCACCAAGGGTTCCCTGGTTTTTCTTCCTTTTTTATCTTCTCTCATAAGCCACAAGCTCTGACCCGGCAAAAAGAGATGTCCTTTCTGCAGGGCCAAGATGGGAAAGAATTGGAAGAAAGCCTAATGCAGTACTTGCATCACTTCTTTAGTTAGGGAGGAATCGGCTTCTGTTTGTGATGACCTGGTTGCCTCTGTAAAGAAGGGACTAAATGCCACGATTTAGACCTTTCGTGATTCATTAATTAATCCGGCTGCTAGTCGTCAATCCACTTCAGAGTCTTCCCAGGGTTCACTTCCTATCCCGGTGTTTGAAACTATCTGAAGGCCCTTTAAACAGGGAAGAGCAGTCCCCCGCACCCTCCGATAAAGACTCGGAAGAGGAGGGTGAGGAAGCTGAGGTGGCCCCCTCCAAATTTAAGGTATCCCTGGAAGAGGTGGATGGGCTTCTTAAAGCCATTCATGTTACTCTTGGCTTATGTGAAGAAAAGAAAGAATTATCTCTTCATGACCGCATGTATGCAGGGTTAAACGAACCTAAGGGGGCGGACTTTCCCGGTTCATTCGATCTTTTCCGATGCCATTAAAAAAAAAGAATGGCAGGATCCGGAGAAAAAAGCCCATCCTTTTGAGGACCTCTCTGCAGTTTGGAACAAGATGCCCAGGTTGGATGCTGCTTTTTCCCAGGTCTCGAGATCTGCCTTTTGAAGACATGGGGGTTCTAAAGGATCCAATGGATAAAACGTATGGATCTTTTGCTCAAAGGGTCGTGGAAATCAGTCATGAGCAATTTAAAACCAACTATGGCCACAACATGTGTTCCCAGGAATCTGGATTAACCAGCTAAAGTCTCATATAGTGGCAGGTTCTCCCAAACGAGATTTTAGATTCTTTTTCTACCCTGTCCTCTGCAGTGGCTTATATAGCAGTTGCTTAAGCTGAAGCAATTAAAATGTCGGCTAGATCAGCAGCCTTGACAAATGCTGCGAGAAGAGCTTTATGGGTAAAGACCTGGCCGGGTGACACAGCGTCAAAGAGCAAACCTTGTGGGATTCCCTTTATGGCTGACCACCTTTTTGGCCCTGATCTAGATAATATTCTAGCCAGGACTGCCGATAAGAAAAGGTCCTTCCCGTTCCCGGTCAAAAAGAAAAAGCAGCCTCCAAAATGTCTTTTTCGACCTCAAAAAGCTCAGGAGCAAGACAGCAAGTTTCAGGGGAGAAGGAAAAATTGGTCCAGGCAAAAGGTAAGGGCGGAATCCTTTTCCGTCCTTCTACACAAGCCAAAAACCCCCAATGACTTGACCCTGCGGGTGGGCGGAAGGCTACAAAAGTTCCTTCCACAGTGGTCTGGGATAACGTCAAATCAGTTTATTCTGACCACTCTCTCACAGGGCTACACAGTGGCATTTACCGAAAGCCCCCCAAAGAGGTTTTTGGTGACGAATACCCCAAAGGATCCAGTAAAAGCCATGGCCACGAAGTCCTCTCTAGAGGAACTGATGCAGCAGGATGTGGTGATCCAAGTGCCATCAAAAGAACGGCAGGAGGGATTCTATTCTCATGTCTTCCCGGTAAGAAAACCAACAGGGAGATTCCGATTGATTCTCAATCTAAAGCCTCTGAACAAATCCATCAAATACAGAAGGTTCAAGATGGACTCGATTTTTTTTCAGTCAGAAATCTGCTGACTCCATGTTGTTTCATGGCGTCAATAGATTTAAAGGACGCATATCTGCATATCCTGATCTCGCCCCAGTCCCAGATGTATCTCAGGTTGGCGGTACTTTTCACCAAGGTGATGGCAGAAGCTTTATCTCTGCTTCGTCTTCAGGGAATCGCAGTAATTCCTTATTTAGACGATCTGCTATTTTTCGTCCCCTCAAGAGAATTGCAGAGCAACTTAAAGGGGTTGTAAAGTTATTTTTTTTTTTTTTTAAAAATAACAAACATGTTATACTTACCTTCACTGTGCAGCTCGTTCTGCACAGAGTGGCCCCGAACCTGGTCTTCTGGGGTCCCTCGGCGGCTGTTTCAGCTCCTCCCCGCAAGCATTTACCACCTTCATGCGAGCTCCCTCGCACGGTGGTGAGTGCTTGCGGGCGCCGCTCCCGTGATACAGCCGGCGGCTATAGCCGCTCGCTGTATCACTCGGCCCCGCCCCCCGGCGCGCCGCGTCATCGGATGTGATTGACAGCAGCGCGAGCCAATGGCTGCGCTGCTTTCAATCCATCCACTGCAGCCAATCAGCGACCAGGCTGAGCTGCAATGAAGCTGACGAGGACGAGGAGCGAAGATTCGAGGCGTCAGGTAAGTAAAACGGGGGGCCTGGGGGCGGCGGTACTGTCAAAAGTTTTTTCACCTTAATGCATAGAATGCATTAAGGTGAAAAATTTTTTACCTTTACAACCCCTTTAAACAGAGCACGCAACCATTTGGTGTCTCTGGGATGGATTCTAAACCTTCAAAAATCTTCCCTGAACCAGTCTCAGGAGATTTGTTTTCTGGGTTATCTATTCAATTCTGTGGATCAAAAAATCTTCCCCCCCCAGAGAAAAAGGACAAGAGTCACTATGTGGTGTCAGTACTGCAGACCAACCAGCAGCTAACGATAAGACAGGTTATGTCGGCTTTGGGAGTACTGACTTCAACAAAGAGACTGCATTTCAGGTGCCCGCAGGCTTTTCTCCTGAGGTCATGGGAATCACAATTTGGGATCCCTAGACACAAAGGTGAAGATTCCAATTCAGGTGAAGAGGTCACTATGGTGGTGGAAGAGGCAGGAGATCCTAGAAAAAGGTTTAGTCTGGTCTTTTCCAGTCGAAAAAAAGACTGACAACCGATGCCAGCTTTTGGGGTTGGAAAAGAACTTCACTCAGGGAAGTTGGTCCAAGAAGGAGGCAACAAGGTCCTCAAACTGGAGAGAGCTCAAGGTGATCGCTTTATCTCTGGTAACATTTGCTCAGGATCTTCGTTTACACCATATTCAGGTACTAACGGACACGGCGGTGGCTTATCTAAACAGGCGGGGGGGGCACAAGGAGCAAGTCCTTGCAAGCACTAGTTATGGAAATTCTTTGGTGGGCAGAAGAACACTTGCTGTCTCTGTCAGCAATCCACTTAAAGGGGAACCCTGAACAGAGTGGTGGATTTCCTGAGCAGGAATCCCATTCAAGAAGCAATGATTGCTGATAGGTGGGGGCAGCCAGACGTGGACCTGTTTGCCTCAAAGGAGAATGCTCAGGTTCCTCAATTCTTTTCCCTAAGCAATCAAGACAGGTCACTAGGGACAGACGCATTGGCCTATACATGGAAATTTCATTATTGCTATGCTTTCCCCCCATTCCAGTTAATGCCGTTAATATTGAGGTAAATTCAAAAGGAAAATGGTACCAGTCATCTTAATCACGCCCTTTTGGACAAAAACTGCCTGGTTTTCAACCGTTCTGGGAATGCCAATCAAACCTTGTTGGCATCTACCCCTCAGGCACGATCTATGAATACAAGGCCCGGTAAATCACCCAGAGGTGGCCAGTCTGGCTCTCGCATCCTGGTATCTGAGGAGCAGCTCCTAAACAGCAAGGGGTTTTCCAACCGGTTGATTGTGACACTAATATCAAGTATAAAAAAGGTAACAAAGGACATTAATACCAAAGTCTGGAAAGTTTATAATACTTGGTGTAATTCATCTGCCCGAGACCCAGCGAGCCTTGTTTCCATTCTAGAGTTTTTACAGGATGGAGCAGATAAGGGACTAGCGGTCAGTACCGTGAAGATTCAGTTTGCTGCGCTAGCAGTGTTCTTAGAAAAATCAGTGGCCTCGGATCCACTGGTAATCAGATTTATTAAAGCTCTTACAAGATCTAGGACCAGTACTAATCAAGGGTTTCCCGAGATGGGATCTATCCATAGTCCTACAGTCCCTAACAAAGAGTCCTTTTGAGCCTTTGGAAGAAGCACCTCTCAGGTATCTTACTTTTAAGACCGTGTTCCTGGTTGCCATTGTCTCTACAACGCAGGATCAGTGAGCTAAACGCTCTATTAAGGAACCTTCTTATCTATATTTCCGGATAGAGTTCTACTAAAGGACAGACCCGAAATTCTTCCCGAAGGTAGCTTCCGTGCAGAATCGCTCTCAAGACATTGTACTTCCAACCTTCTGCCAGCAGGGGAGGAGGAGACCTTTCTCCACATGTTCGATGTCAAGAGGACTTTATTGTGTTACTTGGAAAAGACAAAGGTCTTTAGACCTTCAGATTCATGATTTGTTCTTTAGAAAAGGTTGCCAGGCTTCTAAAGTTTCTTTACCCAGATGCTGAAATGACCCATTTCAGAGGCATATTCACATGCAGGTTTGTCTCCACCAGCGGGAATCTGGGCACACTCAACCACTCAACCAGAGCACCGGCGGCCACTTGGGCAGAGAGAGATGGTGCCACCCCTGAACAGATTTGCAAGGCGGCAACATGGGGAAGTTTCCACACGTTCGTGAAACATTACAGGCTGGACCTCACATCTGCCAGCGATCAGGCGTTTGGCAGAAAGGTTCTGCAGGCTGTTGTCCCGCCCTGAGGGGGTAAATCTCTGTTATCCTCTCAGATGCCGTCCTGAAAGACGCCTTGAGAAAAAACCAACTCAGACTCACCGGGGACTTGTTTTCCAGAAGTCTTTCAGGACAGCAACATCCCGCCCTATTGGTTCTGATGTACTAAGCTGTGACTAACGTATGTGTTCCAGCCGGGGCCGGAGGTTCTCTTCTACAACCGAGGGGTGCTAGGGAGGTGCCTCCCTTTAAAGATCTGGAGGAAGAAGGCGTTTCCTGTGGTCCGGTGGGAGGAGTCACTATCTCTCAGGTGCTGTCCTGAAAGACGCCTTGGGAAAAAAATGACTCCGTACCCATCGTCCCTACAGGTGTGTCCGACCTCCCGCACAGCGACCCTCCCCACAGTGCCCCCCCCCCACTACTGTACCCCACACAGCCACCCCCCCCCAGTGCCCCCCCCCCCCACTGTGCCCCACACAGCCACCCCCCCAGTGCCCCCCCCCCCACTGTGCCCCACACAGCGACCCTCCCCACAGTGCCCCCCCCCCCCCAATGTGCCCCACACAGCCACCCCCCCCAGTGCCCCCCCCCCCCACAGCGACCCTCCCCACTGTGCCCCACACAGCGACCCTCCCCACAGTGCCCCCCCCCCACTGTGCCCCACACAGCGACCCTCCCCACAGTGCCCCCCCCCCACTACTGTACCCCACACAGCCACCCCCCCCGTGCCCCCCCCCCCCCCACTGTGCCCCACACAGCCACCCCCCCCAGTGCCCCCCCCCCACAGCGACCCTCCCCACTGTGCCCCACACAGCGACCCTCCCCACAGTGCCTCCCCCCCCCCCCCCACTGTGCCCCACACAGCCACCCCCCCCAGTGCCCCCCCCCCACAGCGACCCTCCCCACTGTGCCCCCACACAGCGACCCTCCCCACAGTGCCCCCCCCCCCACTGTGCCCCACACAGCGACCCTCCCCACAGTGCTCCCCCACTGTGCCCCCCCACTGACCCTCCCCACAGTGCCCCACACAGAGACCCCCCCCCACAGTGCCCCACACAGAGACCCTCACCCACACACAGCGACCCCCCCCCCTATGTGCCCCACACAGCGACCCTCCACCACACAGCGACCCTCCACCACACAGCGACCCTCCCCCCCCCACTGTGCCCCACACAGAGACCCTCACCCACACACAGCGACCCCCCCCCCCATGTGCCCCACACAGCGACCCTCCACCACACAGCGACCCTCCCCCCCCCCACTGTGCCTCACACAGCGACCCTCCCCCACACACTGTGACCCCCACAGTGCCCCCCCCACTGTGCCCCACACAGCGACCCTCCCCCACACACTGTGACCCCCACAGCGACCCTGCCCCACACACTGTGCCCCCCACAGTGCTCCCCCCCCCCACACTGTGCCCCACACAGCGACCCACCCCCCCCACACACACACACACAGCAACCCCCCACTGTGCCCCACAGTAACCCCCCACAGCAACCCCCCCCCACACTGTGCCCACCTCTGCACACAGCACCCTTTCCCGCACTGTGCCAGGCACTCCATACAGCACCCCCCTACCCTGTGCCCAACATTGCACACAGCACCACCTGGTAGTAGTCAGCCATTGTCCGTGTACTGACCGTAGAAGAGATTCCTCCCAGGCGGATCGGCTCGATGAGGGTAGTCGGGGTCTTTTCTTCATGGTTGGGTTTCTTCTCCGAAGGACCAGCACCCCCATCCCCCGCTGATCTCTTACTGCCGGCCCCAGACATGGTGGTCCACTATGAGGGGTCCGCTATGAGGGGTCCGCTATGAGGGGTGCGCTATGAGGGGTCCGCTATGAGGGGTCCGCTATGAGGGGTCCGCTATGAGGGGTCCGCTATGAGGGGTGCGCTATGAGGGGTCCGCTATGAGGGGTCCGCTATGAGGGGTCCGCTATGAGGGGTCCGCTATGAGGGGTGCGCTATGAGGGGTCCGCTATGAGGGGTGCGCTATGAGGGGTGCGCTATGAGGGGTGCGCTATGAGGGGTCCGCTATGAGGGGTCCGCTATGAGGGGTGCGCTATGAGGGGTGCGCTATGAGGGGTCCGCTATGAGGGGTGCGCTATGAGGGGTCCGCTATGAGGGGTCCGCTATGAGGGGTGCGCTATGAGGGGTCCGCTATGAGGGGTCCGCTATGAGGGGTCCGCTATGAGGGGTCCGCTATGAGGGGTGCGCTATGAGGGGTCCGCTATGAGGGGTCCGCTATGAGGGGTCCGCTATGAGGGGTCCTCTATGAGGGGTCCGCTATGAGGGGTGCGCTATGAGGGGTCCGCTATGAGGGGTGCGCTATGAGGGGTCCGCTATGAGGGGTGCGCTATGAGGGGTGCGCTATGAAGGGTGCGCTATGAGGGGTCCGCTATGAGGGGTCCGCTATGAGGGGTGCGCTATGAAGGGTGCGCTATGAGGGGTGCGCTATGAGGGGTCCGCTATGAGGGGTCCGCTATGAGGGGTGCGCTATGAAGGGTGCGCTATGAGGGGTCCGCTATGAGGGGTCCGCTATGAGGGGTCCGCTATGAGGGGTCCGCTATGAGGGGTGCGCTATGAGGGGTGCGCTATGAAGGGTGCGCTATGAAGGGTGTGCTATGAGGGGTCTCCTCCACATAGGAAACACATTTACTGACACAATCTGAGATGATCGAATCACCTGGAAAAAGAATCAGAAGAGACATCACTGACCCTGAGCAAGCCACACCCCCCCAATCTACATCCCACCCTCAATATCATCCCCCCGCCTCCCGTCCCAATCTCCTCCCCTCTCCCAATCACCTCCCCACTGATCTGCATCCCACCCTCATCATCATCTCCCCGCCTCCCATCCTCACCTCCCCATCACTGCCCCACCTCCACTCCAATCTCCTCCCCCCCTCCCAATCACCTCCCCACTGATCTGCATCCCACCCTCATCATCATCTCCCCGCCTCCCATCCTCACCTCCCCATCACTGCCCCGCCTCCCGTCCCAATCACCTCCCCACTGATCTACATCCCCGCCTCCCATCCTCACCTCCCCGCCTCCCATCCTCACCTCCCCATCACTGCCCCGCCTCCCGTCCCAATCTCCTCCCCACTAATCTGCATCCCCGCCCTCATCATCACCTCCCCATCACTGCCCCGCCTCCCATCCCAATCTCCTCCCCACTGATCTGCATCCCCGCCCTCATCCTCACCTCCCCATCACTGCCCCGCCTCCCGTCCCAATCTCCTCCCCACTAATCTGCATCCCCGCCCTCATCATCATCTCCCCGCCTCCCATCCTCACCTCCCCATCACTGCCCCGCCTCCCATCCCAATCTCCTCCCCACTGATCTGCATCCCCGCCCTCATCATCACCTCCCCGCCTCCCATCCTCACCTCCCCATCACTGCCCCGCCTCCCATCCCAATCTCCCCCCCCCAATCACCTCCCCACTGATCTACATCCCCGCCTCCCATCCTCACCCCCCCATCACTGCCCCGCCTCCCATCCCAATCTCCTCCCCACTAATCTGCATCCCACCATCATCTCCCCGCCTCCCATCCTCACTTCCCCGCCTCCCGTCCCAATCTCCTCCCCCCTCCCAATCACCTCCACACTGATCTACATCCCCGCCCTCATCATCACCTCCCCATCACTGCCCCGCCTCCCATCCTCACCTCCCCATCACTGCCCCGCCTCCTATCCCAATCTCCCCCCCCCCAATCACCTCCCCACTGATCTACATCCCCGCCTCCCATCCTCACCCCCCCATCACTGCCCCGCCTCTCATCCCAATCTCCTCCCCACTAATCTGCATCCCACCATCATCTCCCCGCCTCCCATCCTCACTTCCCCGCCTCCCGTCCCAATCTCCTCCCCCCTCCCAATCACCTCCACACTGATCTACATCCCCGCCCTCATCATCACCTCCCCATCACTGCCCCGCCTCCATCCTCACCTCCCCATCACTGCCCCGCCTCCTATCCCAATCTCCTCCCCCCTCCCAATCACCTCCTCACTGATCTGCATCCCGCCCTCATCATCTCCCCGCCTCCCATCCTCACCTCCCCATCACTGCCCCGCCTCGCGTCCCAATCTCCTCCCCCCTCCCAATCACCTCCCCACTGATCTACATCGCCGCCCTCATCATCATCTCCCGCCTCCCGTCCCAATCTCCTCCCCACTGATCTACATCCCCGCCCTCATCATCATCTCCCCGCCTCCCATCCTCACCTCCCCATCACTGCCCCGCCTCCCGTCCCAATCACCTCCCCACTTCCCCGCCTCCTGTCCCAATCACCTCCCCACTGATCTACATCCCCGCCCTCATCATCATCTCCCCGCCTCCCATCCTCACCTCCCCATCACTGCCCCGCCTCCAGTCCCAATCTCCTCCCCCCTCCCAATCACCTCCCCACTTATCTACATCCCCGCCCTCATTATCATCTCCCCGCCTCCCATCCTCACCTCCCCATCACTGCCCCGCCTACCGTCCCAATCTCCTCCCCCCTCCCAATCACCTCCCCACTGATCTACATCCCCGCCCTCATCATCACCTCCCCCCTCCCATCCTCACTTCCCCGTCTCCCGTCCCAATCTCCTCCCCCCTCCCAATCACCTGCCCACTGATCTACATCCCCGCCCTCATCATCACCTCCCCGCCTCCCATCCTCACCTCCCCATCACTGCCCCGCCTCCCGTCCCAATCACCTCCCCCACTGATCTACATCCCCGCCTCCCATCCTCACCTCCCCATCACTGCCCCGCCTCCCGTCCCAATCACCTCCCCACTGATCTGCATCCCCGCCTCCCATCCTCACCTCCCCATCACTGCCCCGCCTCCTGTCCCAATCACCTCCCCACTGATCTACATCCCCGCCTCCCATCCTCACCTCCCCATCACTGCCCGCCTCCCGTCCCAATCCCCCCCCCCCCCCCCCCATCACCTCCCCACTGATCTACATCCCCGCCTCCCATCCTCACCTCCCCATCACTTCCCCGTCTCCCGTCCCAATCTCCTCCCCCCTCCCAATCACCTCCACACTGATCTACATCCCCGCCCTCATCATCACCTCCCCGCCTCCCATCCTCACCTCCCCATCACTGCCCCGCCTCCCGTCCCAATCTCCTCCCCCCTCCCAATCACCTCCCCACTGATCTACATCCCCGCCTCCATCATCACCTCCCCATCACTGCCCCGCCTCCCATCCCAATCTCCTCCCCCCTCCCAATCACCTCCACACTGATCTACATCCCCGCCCTCATCATCACCTCCCCATCACTGCCCCGCCTCCCATCCCAATCTCCTCCCCCCTCCCAATCACCTCCCCACTGATCTACATCCCCGCCCTCATCATCACCTCCCCCTCCCATCCTCACTTCCCCGTCTCCCGTCCCAATCTCCTCCCCCCTCCCAATCACCTGCCCACTGATATACATCCCCGCCCTCATCATCACCTCCCCGCCTCCCATCCTCACCTCCCCATCACTGCCCCGCCTCCCATCCCAATCTCCTCCCCCCTCCCAATCACCTCCCCACTGATCTACATCCCCGCCCTCATCATCACCTCCCCGCCTCCCATCCTCACCATCACTGCCCCGCCTCCCGTCACAATCTCCTCCCCACTAATCTACATCCCACCATCATCTCCCCGCCTCCCGTCCCAATCACCTCCCCACTGATCTGCATCCCCGCCTCCCATCCTCACCTCCCCATCACTGCCCCGCCTCCCGTCCCAATCACCTCCCCACTGATCTACATCCCCGCCTCCCATCCTCACCTCCCCATCACTGCCCCGCCTCCCGTCCCAATCACCTCCCCACTGATCTGCATCCCCGCCTCCCATCCTCACCTCCCCATCACTGCCCCGCCTCCCGTCCCAATCACCTCCCCACTGATCTACATCCCCGCCTCCCGTCCTCACCTCCCCATCACTGCCCCGCCTCCCGTCCCAATCACCTCCCCACTGATCTGCATCCCCGCCTCCCATCCTCACCTCCCCATCACTGCCCCGCCTCCCGTCCCAATCCCCCCCCCCCCCCATCACCTCCCCACTGATCTACATCGCCGCCTCCCATCCTCACCTCCCCATCACTGCCCCGCCTCCCGTCCCAATCTCCTCCCCCCCTCCCACTCACCTCCACACTGATCTACATCCCCGCCTCCCATCCTCACCTCCCCATCACTGCCCCGCCTCCCGTCCCAATCTCCTCCCCACTAATCTACATCCCACCATCATCTCCCCGCCTCCCGTCCTCACCTCCCCATCACTGCCCCGCCTCCCGTCCCAATCACCTCCCCACTGATCTACATCCCCGCCTCCCATCCTCACCTCCCCATCACTGCCCCGCCTCCCGTCCCAATCTCCTCCCCCCCTCCCACTCACCTCCACACTGATCTACATCGCCGCCTCCCATCCTCACCTCCCCATCACTGCCCCGCCTCCCGTCCCAATCTCCTCCCCCCCTCCCAATCACCTCCCCACTGATCTACATCCCCGCCCTCATCATCATCTCCCCGCCTCCCATCCTCACCTCCCCATCACTGCCCCGCCTCCCATCCCAATCACCTCCCCACTGATCTACATCCCGCCCTCATCATCATCTCCCCGCCTCCCATCCTCACCTCCCCATCACTGCCCCGCCTCCAGTCCCAATCTCCTCCCCCCTCCCAATCACCTCCCGACTGATCTACATCCCGCCCTCATTATCATCTCCCCGCCTCCCATCCTCACCTCCCCATCACTGCCCCGCCTCCCGTCCCAATCACCTCCCCACTGATCTACATCCCCGTCTCCCATCCTAACCTCCCCATCACTGCCCCGCCTCCCGTCCCAATCCCCCCCCCCTCCCAATCACCTCCCCACTGATCTACATCCCCGCCTCCCATCCTCACCTCCCCGCCTCCCATCCTCACTTCCCCGTCTCCCGTCCCAATCTCCTCCCCCCTCCCAATCACCTGCCCACTGATCTACATCCCCGCCCTCATCATCACCTCCCCCGCCTCCCATCCTCACCTCCCCATCACTGCCCCGCCTCCCGTCCCAATCACCTCCCCACTGATCTACATCCCCGCCCTCATCATCACATCCCCGCCTCCCATCCTAACCTCCCCATCACTGCCCGCCTCCCATCCCAATCACCTCCCCACTGATCTACATCCCCGCCTCCCATCATCACCTCCCCATCACTGCCCCGCCTCCCATCCCAATCACCTCCCCACTGATCTACATCCCGCCCTCATCATCACCTCCCCGCCTCCCATCCTCACCTCCCCATCACTGCCCCGCCTCCCATCCCAATCGCCTCCCCCCTCCCAATCACCTCCCCACTGATCTACATCCCCGCCCTCATCATCACCTCCCCGCCTCCCATCCTCACCTCCCCATCACTGCCCCGCCTCCCGTCCCAATCTCCTCCCCACTAATCTACATCCCACCATCATCTCCCCGCCTCCCGTCCTCACCTCCCCATCACTGCCCCGCCTCCCGTCCCAATCACCTCCCCACTGATCTGCATCCCCGCCTCCCATCCTCACCCCCCCATCACTGCCCCGCCTCCCGTCCCAATCACCTCCCCCCCTCCCAATCACCTCCCCACTGATCTACATCCCCGCCTCCCATCCTCACCTCCCCATCACTGCCCCGCCTCCCATCCCAATCTCCTCCCCCCTCCCAATCACCTCCCCACTGATCTACATCCCCGCCCTCATCATCATCTCCCCGCCTCCCATCCTCACCTCCCCATCACTGCCCCGCCTCCCATCCCAATCACCTCCCCACTGATCTACATCCCGCCCTCATCATCACCTCCCCGCCTCCCATCCTCACCTCCCCATCACTGCCCCGCCTCCCATCCCAATCTCCTCCCCCCTCCCAATCACCTCCCCACTGATCTACATCCCCGCCCTCATCATCACCTCCCCGCCTCCCATCCTCACCTCCCCATCACTGCCCCGCCTCCCGTCCCAATCACCTCCCCACTGATCTGCATCCCCGCCTCCCATCCTCACCTCCCCATCACTGCCCCGCCTCCCGTCCCAATCACCTCCCCACTGATCTACATCCCCGCCTCCCATCCTCACCTCCCCATCACTGCCCCGCCTCCCGTCCCAATCTCCCCCCCCCTCCCAATCACCTCCCCACTGATCTACATCGCCGCCTCCCATCCTCACCTCCCCATCACTGCCCCGCCTCCCATCCCAATCTCCTCCCCCCCTCCCAATCACCTCCACACTGATCTACATCCCCGCCTCCCATCCTCACCTCCACATCACTGCCCCGCCTCCTGTCCCAATCTCCTCCCCCCTCCCAATCACCTCCCCACTGATCTGCATCCCACCCTCATCATCTCCCCCGCCTCCCATCCTCACCTCCCCATCACTGCCCCGCCTCCCGTCCCAATCACCTCCTCACTGATCTACATCCCCGCCTCCCATCCTCACCTCCCCATCACTGCCCCGCCTCCCGTCCCAATCTCCTCCCCACTGATCTGCATCCCCGCCTCCCATCCTCACCTCCCCATCACTGCCCCGCCTCCCATCCCAATCTCCTCCCCCCCTCCCAATCACCTCCACACTGATCTACATCCCCGCCTCCCATCCTCACCTCCCCATCACTGCCCCGCCTCCTGTCCCAATCTCCTCCCCCCTCCCAATCACCTCCCCACTGATCTGCATCCCACCCTCATCATCTCCCCGCCTCCCATCCTCACCTCCCCATCACTGCCCCGCCTCCCGTCCCAATCACCTCCCCACTGATCTACATCCCCGCCTCCCATCCTCACCTCCCCATCACTGCCCCGCCTCCCGTCCCAATCTCCTCCCCACTGATCTACATCCCCGCCCTCATCATCATCTCCCCGCCTCCCATCCTCACCTCCCCATCACTGCCCCGCCTCCAGTCCCAATCTCCTCCCCCCTCCCAATCACCTCCCCACTGATCTACATCCCCGCCCTCATTATCATCTCCCCGCCTCCCATCCTCACCTCCCCATCACTGCCCCGCCTCCCGTCCCAATCACCTCCCCACTGATCTGCATCCCCGCCCTCATCATCACCTCCCCGCCTCTCATCCTCATCTCCCCATCACTGCCCCGCCTCCCGTCCCAATCTCCTCCCCACTGATCTACATCCCCGCCTCCCATCCTAACCTCCCCATCACTGCCCCGCCTCCCCTCCCAATCACCTCCCCACTGATCTACATCCTCGCCTCCCATCCTCACCTCCCCGCCTCCCATCCTCACTTCCCCGTCTCCCGTCCCAATCTCCTCCCCCCTCCCAATCACCTCCACACTGATCTACATCCCCGCCCTCATCATCACCTCCCCGCCTCCCATCCTCATCTCCCCATCACTGCCCCGCCTCCCGTCCCAATCACCTCCCCACTGATCTACATCCCCGCCCTCATCATCACCTCCCCGCCTCCCATCCTCACCTCCCCATCACTGCCCCGCCTCCCATCCCAATCTCCTCCCCCCTCCCAATCACCTCCCCACTGATCTACATCCCCGCCTCCCATCATCACCTCCCCATCACTGCCCCGCCTCCCATCCCAATCTCCTCCCCCCTCCCAATCACCTCCACACTGATCTACATCCCCGCCCTCATCATCACCTCCCCGCCTCCCATCCTCACCTCCCCATCACTGCCCCGCCTCCCGTCCCAATCACCTGCCCACTGATCTACATCCCCGCCCTCATCATCACCTCCCCGCCTCCCATCCTCACCTCCCCATCACTGCCCCGCCTCCCATCCCAATCACCTCCCCCCCTCCCAATCACCTCCCCACTGATCTACATCCCCGCCCTCATCATCATCTCCCCGCCTCCCATCCTCACCTCCCCATCACTGCCCCGCCTCCCATCCCAATCACCTCCCCACTGATCAACATCCCCGCCCTCATCATCACCTCCCCGCCTCCCATCCTCACCTCCCCATCACTGCCCCGCCTCCCGTCACAATCTCCTCCCCACTAATCTACATCCCACCATCATCTCCCCGCCTCCCGTCCTCACCTCCCCATCACTGCCCCGCCTCCCGTCCCAATCACCTCCCCACTGATCTGCATCCCCGCCTCCGCCTCCCGTCCCAATCACCTCCCCACTGATCTGCATCCCCGCCTCCCATCCTCACCTCCCCGCCTCCCATCCTCACCTCCCCATCACTGCCCCGCCTCCCGTCCCAATCTCCTCCCCCCCTCCCACTCACCTCCACACTGATCTACATCCCCGCCTCCCATCCTCACCTCCCCATCACTGCCCCGCCTCCCGTCCCAATCTCCTCCCCCCCTCCCAATCACCTCCCCACTGATCTACATCCCCGCCCTCATCATCATCTCCCCGCCTCCCATCCTCACCTCCCCATCACTGCCCCGCCTCCCATCCCAATCACCTCCCCACTGATCTACATCCCGCCCTCATCATCACCTCCCCGCCTCCCATCCTCACCTCCCCATCACTGCCCCGCCTCCCATCCCAATCGCCTCCCCCCTCCCAATCACCTCCCCACTGATCTACATCCCCGCCCTCATCATCACCTCCCCGCCTCCCATCCTCACCTCCCCATCACTGCCCCGCCTCCCGTCCCAATCTCCTCCCCACTAATCTACATCCCACCATCATCTCCCCGCCTCCCGTCCTCACCTCCCCATCACTGCCCCGCCTCCCGTCCCAATCACCTCCCCACTGATCTGCATCCCCGCCTCCCATCCTCACCTCCCCATCACTGCCCCGCCTCCCGTCCCAATCACCTCCCCCCCTCCCAATCACCTCCCCACTGATCTACATCCCCGCCTCCCATCCTCACCTCCCCATCACTGCCCCGCCTCCCATCCCAATCTCCTCCCCCCTCCCAATCACCTCCCCACTGATCTACATCCCCGCCCTCATCATCATCTCCCCGCCTCCATCCTCACCTCCCCATCACTGCCCCGCCTCCCATCCCAATCACCTCCCCACTGATCTACATCCCGCCCTCATCATCACCTCCCCGCCTCCCATCCTCACCTCCCCATCACTGCCCCGCCTCCCATCCCAATCTCCTCCCCCCCTCCCAATCACCTCCCCACTGATCTACATCCCCGCCCTCATCATCACCTCCCCGCCTCCCATCCTCACCTCCCCATCACTGCCCCGCCTCCCGTCCCAATCACCTCCCCACTGATCTGCATCCCCGCCTCCCATCCTCACCTCCCCATCACTGCCCCGCCTCCCGTCCCAATCACCTCCCCACTGATCTACATCCCCGCCTCCCATCCTCACCTCCCCATCACTGCCCCGCCTCCCGTCCCAATCACCTCCCCACTGATCTACATCCCCGCCTCCCATCCTCACCTCCCCATCACTGCCCCGCCTCCTGTCCCAATCTCCTCCCCCCTCCCAATCACCTCCCCACTGATCTGCATCCCACCCTCATCATCTCCCCGCCTCCCATCCTCACCTCCCCATCACTGCCCCGCCTCCCGTCCCAATCACCTCCCCACTGATCTACATCCCCGCCTCCCATCCTCACCTCCCCATCACTGCCCCGCCTCCCGTCCCAATCTCCTCCCCACTGATCTGCATCCCCGCCTCCCATCCTCACCTCCCCATCACTGCCCCGCCTCCCATCCCAATCTCCTCCCCCCCTCCCAATCACCTCCACACTGATCTACATCCCCGCCTCCCATCCTCACCTCCCCATCACTGCCCCGCCTCCTGTCCCAATCTCCTCCCCCCTCCCAATCACCTCCCCACTGATCTGCATCCCACCCTCATCATCTCCCCGCCTCCCATCCTCACCTCCCCATCACTGCCCCGCCTCCCGTCCCAATCACCTCCCCACTGATCTACATCCCCGCCTCCCATCCTCACCTCCCCATCACTGCCCCGCCTCCCGTCCCAATCTCCTCCCCACTGATCTACATCCCCGCCCTCATCATCATCTCCCCGCCTCCCATCCTCACCTCCCCATCACTGCCCCGCCTCCAGTCCCAATCTCCTCCCCCCTCCCAATCACCTCCCCACTGATCTACATCCCCGCCCTCATTATCATCTCCCCGCCTCCCATCCTCACCTCCCCATCACTGCCCCGCCTCCCGTCCCAATCACCTCCCCACTGATCTGCATCCCCGCCCTCATCATCACCTCCCCGCCTCTCATCCTCATCTCCCCATCACTGCCCCGCCTCCCGTCCCAATCTCCTCCCCACTGATCTACATCCCCGCCTCCCATCCTAACCTCCCCATCACTGCCCCGCCTCCCCTCCCAATCACCTCCCCACTGATCTACATCCTCGCCTCCCATCCTCACCTCCCCGCCTCCCATCCTCACTTCCCCGTCTCCCGTCCCAATCTCCTCCCCCCTCCCAATCACCTCCACACTGATCTACATCCCCGCCCTCATCATCACCTCCCCGCCTCCCATCCTCATCTCCCCATCACTGCCCGCCTCCCGTCCCAATCACCTCCCCACTGATCTACATCCCCGCCCTCATCATCACCTCCCCGCCTCCCATCCTCACCTCCCCATCACTGCCCCGCCTCCCATCCCAATCTCCTCCCCCCTCCCAATCACCTCCCCACTGATCTACATCCCCGCCTCCCATCATCACCTCCCCATCACTGCCCGCCTCCCATCCCAATCTCCTCCCCCCTCCCAATCACCTCCACACTGATCTACATCCCCGCCCTCATCATCACCTCCCCGCCTCCCATCCTCACCTCCCCATCACTGCCCCGCCTCCCGTCCCAATCACCTGCCCACTGATCTACATCCCCGCCCTCATCATCACCTCCCCGCCTCCCATCCTCACCTCCCCATCACTGCCCCGCCTCTCATCCCAATCACCTCCCCCCTCCCAATCACCTCCCCACTGATCTACATCCCCGCCCTCATCATCATCTCCCCGCCTCCCATCCTCACCTCCCCATCACTGCCCCGCCTCCCATCCCAATCACCTCCCCACTGATCAACATCCCCGCCCTCATCATCACCTCCCCGCCTCCCATCCTCACCTCCCCATCACTGCCCCGCCTCCCGTCACAATCTCCTCCCCACTAATCTACATCCCACCATCATCTCCCCGCCTCCCGTCCTCACCTCCCCATCACTGCCCCGCCTCCCGTCCCAATCACCTCCCCACTGATCTGCATCCCCGCCTCCCATCCTCACCTCCCCATCACTGCCCCGCCTCCCGTCCCAATCTCCTCCCCCCCTCCCACTCACCTCCACACTGATCTACATCCCCGCCTCCCATCCTCACCTCCCCATCACTGCCCCGCCTCCCGTCCCAATCTCCTCCCCCCCTCCCAATCACCTCCCCACTGATCTACATCCCCGCCCTCATCATCATCTCCCCGCCTCCCATCCTCACCTCCCCATCACTGCCCCGCCTCCCATCCCAATCACCTCCCCACTGATCTACATCCCCGCCTCCCATCCTCACCTCCCCATCACTGCCCCGCCTCCCGTCCCAATCTCCTCCCCCCCTCCCAATCACCTCCCCACTGATCTACATCCCCGCCCTCATCATCATCTCCCCGCCTCCCATCCTCACCTCCCCATCACTGCCCCGCCTCCCATCCCAATCACCTCCCCACTGATCTACATCCCGCCCTCATCATCATCTCCCCGCCTCCCATCCTCACTTCCCCGCCTCCCGTCCCAATCACCTCCCCACTGATCTACATCCCCGCCCTCATCATCATCTCCCCGCCTCCCATCCTCACCTCCCCATCACTGCCCCGCCTCCAGTCCCAATCTCCTCCCCCCTCCCAATCACCTCCCCACTGATCTACATCCCCGCCCTCATTATCATCTCCCAGCCTCCCATCCTCACCTCCCCATCACTGCCCCGCCTCCCGTCCCAATCACCTCCCCACTGATCTACATCCCCGCCTCCCATCCTAACCTCCCCATCACTGCCCCGCCTCCCGTCCCAATCCCCCCCCCTCCCAATCACCTCCCCACTGATCTACATCCCCGCCTCCCATCCTCACCTCCCCGCCTCCCATCCTCACTTCCCCGTCTCCCGTCCCAATCTCCTCCCCCCTCCCAATCACCTGCCCACTGATCTACATCCCCGCCCTCATCATCACCTCCCCGCCTCCCATCCTCACCTCCCCATCACTGCCCCGCCTCCCGTCCCAATCTCCTCCCCACTGATCTACATCCC